>BCKW01000004.1:1275087-1320992 GCA_001600755.1 Ogataea methanolica
ATCAGATAAAGAATCAGATAAAGAGTCAGATAAAGAGTCAGATGAAGAGCCAGATTACAAGGGGATGGATGCCCTTATAGCAGTGGAGAATGGAAAGTAGTTATAGTAGAAAGTGACGTGTTTCTTGCGGTAAAGCATGGCGAAAGGAGTGGTGGACAAGTTTGATTATGTCATGATATTATATAAATGATTATGTCAGTTAGTTATTACATAATATATTATATCATCTGCTCTGTCTGTAGGAAAGTCTGCTCTGTCTGTAGGGTTTCCCATTTATTCATGTTCACTTATGTAATAATCCCGATATTCCTGACAAGTTTGGAAAATACTTCTCAGCGAAGAAAGTTTCTTCTCAGAAAGATATTATTGTATCCGGCATGACTTCCTAGCGAGATTTTATATCGCAAACTACTTCACGTCTCGTGTACAATTGTAACCTTCTGACCAAGAAAGGGGTATCAAACTTAAAATATGAGTAGATACGAAGCGCAGCCCTACACAATCATACTGAATATTCGATATATATTGAGGTAGTTCCAACATTCAGAAAAGCAACCTTGCAAAAACCTCCTACACATGTGAAAAAGGAAGAAGATGCAGAAGTGCATTTAACACCTACATAAGAACTTCCTCTGCAACTTTACGTCAATAAACAAAGCTGCAATTACTTCGACTGAAAAGCCTCTGGCTCTCAATATGATACCAACGCAATAGTGAAACGAAAACCAAACCATAGTCATAGCCGATTCATCTTCGATCAGCGTCGGATCCCTTGAACAATGTTTAACCTGACATCCCTCATATTAATAATACAAGAACACAGTTCAGTATAACGATACAATAGCTGCATTTATAATTTGAGAATAAAGGGGCTTTTTATTGAGCTAAGTAGGTAGTACTTGAATTCTTCTCCAAAAGTATAGACAAGTAAAGTTAGTAGCTGCAAAAGTAGTGGGCTCTAGGTTCTAAGATTTAAACAATGAGTACAATACGAGCAGAAACAGTTGGACACTAAAGAGCAAAAGCCAATGGAAGCATTATACTTAATCCCTGCATGGTTTCAGGCGTTAGGCAGAAAGCTTGTTTCCTTAACAACCCGCCTCCATTTGAATGAATGAGCAATTGTTGTAGATTCTAACTGCTTCTAATCACCCATTAACAACACAAGTTGCATTGGTTTTACTTACGCAGAAGCAGGCAGTTAAGTACAATCCCAGGTTTATAAGAATGCGATTCTAAGATTCATTTAAATCTTCAAATCTTTTTAGGAGGATATTCTATTTTTAGATTCCATGTTAGTATAATTATAGTTTATCACCTGAAGGAAACGGCAACGAACCTAGTATTGTCATTGTACAGGAGGGCCTGTAAAAGATAGCACAGCTACTGCGGTTGTATAGTGAGTAGTGGCGAGTCTTAATTCCATTATACCGCTTAAATGTGTATCTTTAAGCGAGAGTATAACTTCTCAGAAGACTGAGTCTTCTACAAGGTAAAAAGGTTCTAACTAACATACGTAAGATAAGAAATACATAATTAATATAGACCAAAAACCCTTCTGGTTGTTGGAAACGATGTCGAGAAACTCTTCTCGACAATAAAGCTAAGGTAGGGTAAATTACTAAGGATAAGCGGCTTAGTAATCAGAGTACTAGAGTGATCTCTATTACAGGGCCGTAAATATATATATTAAGTCCTCAAAATTCCAATTATTTGTCTAGTTCTTTGATTCCTTTCTTTATCTCCTTTCCTATTTAAGTTACACACACCTCTAGAAGAGTAATTTTTTAGAAATTATTGAACTAAAAAAATTCTACCATTGGAAAACTTATATTCACTGTTTGATCAAATCCTACTTATAAGCTAGGAAGAAACATTATGTCCAAGGAACCTGCTCCTGAAGCAATGGATCATCAGGCGGAATCTCCACCTAGTTTCTCCTGGTTCTTAATAAAACTATTTCTGTTTGTTTGTTTATGGGGGCTATTTTGTTTATACCTAGTTTTAAAAGATGATGGAGGGAAGCCGTCCTAGAGAATGAGACGTTGTTCTAGAAATTGTCAAATTTATGGCACACTGTGGTGCACAGTGGGAAAAGGCCACCATAGATGGGTCCCTGTTTTTTTCATGGAAATGCCAGGAGTTAATGGGATACATAATGCTCTAACTTTGTTTTATCACACACTACGCTACTAATGATTGGCTATGCAATGAAGGGGCATATAGGGGTTAGGATAACAGTGCTCGTCAGTGTGACAACTCAGGTTAAACTTAAAAAGAGAATAATTAAGAAAATCAAATATAAACAAAATAAATAATATATTAAAAAGTGCGCTAATTCCTTTCGGTTGGATAATGAGTAGCAGTTGGTCTTGATTCTGTATATGCCACTTAAGGTTTAAGCAAGATATCTTTTTAGAAGACTGTATTTCCCAGGAGGTAAAAGGTTCACGTACTGATTTTGGTAAAAGTAAGAAATACCTAATTAATATAGAGCAAAACCCTTCAACTTATTGGAAAATATCTCGAAAACTCGTCCTGACAATGAATACAAGTTCGAGTAATTCACTAAAAAGAAAACAGCTTAGTAACAACACCTCTATAACATATTCTGTTATATATTTCTTTTAATAGATTTGCTATTTCAGTATACATTCGATTTCAAATATACTATCTTTTTTTTTCTGTTTCTGCTATTTTACTCTTTCTGTTGTACATTTTATATTCTGTTGTGCTTCCTGAGAGAGCAACATTTCTCTTGTTAATGTATTGGTTAGGACACGCCTTTAATTCTATATAAAACCCTCAGAATCCCCCCTATCGCCTCTCCTATTGTCGCACTCTTTGTTTCCTTTCTCTTTGTTTCCTTTCTTTATCTCCTTTCCTATTTAAGTTACACCTCTAGAAGAGTAATTTTTTAGAAATTATTGAACTAAAAAAATTCTACCATTGGAAAACTTATATTCACTGTTTGATTAAATCCTACTTATAAGCTAGGAAGAAACATTATGTCCAAGGAACCTGCTCCTGAAGCAATGGATCATCAGGCGGAATCTCCACCWAGTTTCWCCYGKTTCTTMWTAWMACTATTTCTGTTTGTTKGTTTATGGGGGCTATTTTGTTTATACCTAGTTTTAAAAGATGATGGAGGGAAGCCGTCCTAGAGAATGAGACGTTGTTCTAGAAATTGTCAAATTTATGGCACACTGTGGTGCACAGTGGGAAAAGGCCACCATAGATGGGTCCCTGTTTTTTTCATGGAAATGCCAGGAGTTAATGGGATACATAATGCTCTAACTTTGTTTTATCACACACTACGCTACTAATGATTGGCTATGCAATGAAGGGGCATATAGGGGTTAGGATAATGAGTGCTCGTCAGTGTGACAACTCAGGTTAAACTTAAAAAGAAAATAATTAAGAAAATCAAATATAAATAAAATAAATAATATACTAAAAAGGTGAGCTAATTTCTTTTGATTGTATAATGAGCAGTACAAGTAGCTGGTCTTAGTTCTGAATATACAGCTTAACGGTTGTATATTTAACTGAGAGTATAATTCCCAAGAAGACTGGCTTCCTAGAAGGTAAAAAGGTGACTAGCCAGCATATGTAAGGGTAAATGTAAAAGTGAGCACATCTACTTTAGTTGTTTAGTGAGTAGTGGCGAGTCTTAATTCCATTATACGGCTTAAATGTGTATCTTTAAGCGAGAGTATAACTTCTCAGAAGACCAATTCTTCTAGAAGGTAAAAAGGTTCTAACTGACATACGTAAAGATAAGAAATACATAATTAATATAGACCAAAAACCCTTCTGGTTGTTGGAAACGATGTCGAGAAGCTCCTCTCGACAACGAATATGAGGCAGGGTAAATTACTAAGGATAAGCGGCTTAGAAATCAGAGTACTAGAGTGATCTCTATTACAACTACTACACTTTGCAACCCAGTATACACAAAGTGTAGTAGTGAGACTATATTCCTGGTATACGGTTGAAAGGATGTAACCTAAACACTTGTTACTTCAGGGAATATAGCTTAGCTAAACTAAATGGTAAAAAGAGCTATGGAAGGTATATATATATTCAACAATTGCATTGCATTGTTCCTAACTACACCTTTGGCCCTCAATTTGTCATTTATTGTTCTCATACGTTACACCTAATAACAAAACCCACATTTACATGAATAATCCAAGTTTTTCTTACTTGAAGACAGGGCCAAGGAGGGCTCACCTTCTCTAGCATGGGGCTGGCATCTTTAGCATGTGGGATTTTCATCTCTGCGATGAATGCAGGCTCATCAATAGATGTGTGCATCTCGAAACTGCTGGGTTTCTTCAACAAAAGACTTGAAAAATTTCTAATGCTGGTGAAGACTGTGCATATCCTCTTTTAAAAATGGAACACTTAACAGCATCACATCATGAAAAGCTAGAATGGGTTTTGAATGAGCAAGGGAAGAGATGCTTCTAAAGCCTCTATAAGCCTTTTTGTGACTGGTTATCTTTTCCCGAGCAAAACCAACGATAATTCACCAAGTGCTTATTCAAGATACATAAGCTTAGATAGCTTTCATCGACATGTTAACGGATGTTACTTAGCACGTAAAGATACCTGAGCTTTGTCACAGTCAAGCTTCAATCACGTTTAAAGGCCAGTATCTTGACTATAAATACTACCATCCAGAAGCCAGTATTAGGATTTTCTAATTTTTCAATGGTTTATATATATATGTAGCTAATTCTGATGCTTTGCATTAAGGGTAGAAGATTCAGTGTACCCATCAATTTGTTTGCTGTGGTAAGTTAAGATACCATACATAGTGAACCTTGGATCAGGCCTTGTTTGTTCCTTCGAAGATGTGCAACTCATGCTTCCTACTCCTACATTTTTGAACAAGGCGTCATAGCAGAATAAAGTTTAGGATGCTATTTTATCAGCCATTGATCATCGTTTTTTGTATATTAAAGTACTAGAAATGGAAAGAAGCTGTACTTCACAGAAGGAAACGCACAGCACAACGTTCCAAACAAAAAAATAAATGCAATTATATATAATTATTGTTTTAGTACAGAGTAGAAGGGTCATGGTAATTGATAGTTCTTCGTTCAACTGGGAAACATCGAAGTCAAACTGGAACTGGAAACAAGGACAACATGAAAGCATATAACAATTGAAACAAATTCGATTGCAAGTTTTTTTTCACACCAGCTTATTTAACAGCTTGTAGGAATTGGTTTCTAGCGTATTCATTATTCTTAAAAATCTGCCACCTGCTGCACCAGCAGAGGTGATTCTGAACTTAGAATCAAATTTAGCAGCATCTCTCATTTCTCTAAAAAATGATAGCATTATAAGCGTGAAATAGATTCTTAGACCAGTAGCCCATAGTGTGATAAACACAGTCATCATAAGTTCATAAGCTTCAGAAGCTGAATCTGAAGATAATGCTGCTTGTCCCGTGGTGGAAATCGCTCTTTTGATTAAATCGACAGCAAGAGGTTCAATGGCATCTCTAACTTCAAGCAGCGACTTACCTGTTGCACCGGTAGATGTTGTCTTACCAGTGGCCAATTTTCCAGAAGCTCCGGCACCGGTTGTAGTGGTGGAATCATTCACCAGTGTTACTTTGCTTTGTTCAGCGAACCAAAACCAGCTGAAATATGCAGTGAACAAACATCCAATGAAAGAATCTAAAACGTAGACGAAAACAATTAGGGAGAACCGGTTCATGGTTGGAGTTCTAACAGTTTTTAAACCACTCAAATAAACAATTAATATTATTGTAGATGACAGATAATATACCCATTGGAACAGATCAATTGGGTGTCCCGTGATCAACGAAAGCAAGCCAAACACACCACACATCTTGTTAATCATAGCATAGAGAAGGATTAATTCAACTCCTGTATATAACGGTAGTACACTGGCAAACGACTGTAATTTTGTAAAAGTTGTAATAAAACGTTTAACTTGTTAGTACTCCATTTTGGACTTGATATTACATTTAGGCATCGGACCTGCAAAACAATATAGGCAAACAAGATTAACGGAAGACACATACTTTTGGTAGAGAATTCAGAAACGCCATTTTGAAGGAAGTGTATGTATATTTTCAATACTTGATGTTTGACGACGGGGATAAACTGTGGAATAGGATAACAACCCAGTTCAGAGCATTTCTATAACTCCACCAGATCATCTTTCTGTAATAGCAAAAGCTCAAGTGCACATATAAAAAAATAACGAAACATTTAAATTCTGCCAAAAAAGTAAAAAAATGGCAGATTATGTCATCCACAAAAAATATTTTTATTTTCAAGTTTTTCAGTATACCACAGTTTTGATTGATAAAGACAAGAGGTTCATAGAGTGTTTTTGTGGTTATAATACTACCATATGGCATCGTATTAATACCTCCATATTATTCCAGATCATTACACTATGTGCTCAGGAGACTTTAAGGAAGAACAAGCTTTAGCGAGCTACTTGGAGGCCGCTCATCTAGAGGAGGAACATGGGGATGAAGAATACTACTCAGATTCAGATTCAGACTACAGTTCATCAGATGAAGAGTTACTGGGACCTAATAAACACTCCCATAACGACAGAAACTACAATTCTTCAATTAATACAGTTGCGCAACAACAACAGCAAAGAGCTGCAGATCAAAACCGTCAAGTGCTTAAAGAAAAAACTGAGCTTTTAGAAAGATACTCTCAAAATATGAATCTCGATCAAGTCTCTAGTGGTACACATAGAATTACAAGGGATAAAGCGGAGAGAGCCACTGTGGAGCAAGTTCTTGACCCAAGGACCTTGAATTTCTTATCCAAGTTGTTTAAAAATGGAACGATCACCAAAATCAATGGTTGTATATCAACAGGTAAAGAAGCCAACGTTTACCATGCAGTGAACGAAGAGACCGGCCGTGAGTTTGCAGTTAAGATATACAAGACCTCTATTTTAGTATTTAAAGACAGAGAAAGGTACGTTGACGGTGAGTTCCGTTTTCGGAACACGAGAAACCAATCAAACCCTCGTAAAATGGTGAAAATATGGGCTGAGAAAGAATTTAGAAACTTGAAAAGGTTGTATTTATCAGGGATCCCATCTCCAGAACCCATCGATTTGAAATCCCACGTCTTAGTGATGGAATACTTAACAAAAGGGGACGGTTGGCCGTCTCCAAAATTAAAAGATTACGAATTTAAAGATGTTGATGAAATCGTCAAGTATTACCACAAGATGTTGACTTGCATGCGTTGGCTGTTTCAAAAATGTAGACTGGTTCATGCTGATTTAAGTGAATATAATTCTATTGTCCACAATGACGAGTTGTACATATTTGATGTGAGTCAGTCTGTGGAACCCGATCACGGTATGTCTATGGATTTCTTGAGAATGGATATTAAGAACGTCAACGATTTCTTCTCAAGATTGAAGCATATTAATGTTTATCCCGAAAGATTGATATTTAAATTTATTATTGAACCATGGAGCTCAGTTGTTAAAGGAGCCAAAATGGAAGAAGACGCTGTTACTGAGGATGAAAACCTAGATATTTTAGAAGCCTATTTGAATGAATTGCCTTTGAAGTCCGAGGACGATGAAGCACAGAAACAAGAAGATGAGATTTTTAGGTCTTTGCATTTAGTCAGTTCTTTAAATCATTTGGAAGAAAGAGATTTTGAAAAGTTCAAATCTGGTCATATTGATACCTTAAGAGATTTGGTTGGAGGTGTTGAGCATGAGAAATTGGAAGGTGATGATGAAGAATCAAGCGACGAAGAGGAAGACTCAAGTAATGAAGACGATGACTCTGATGATTTTGAAGATGACGACGAATCTGAACCTGAAGATGGTGAAGGCAACAGAAAGGATAAAGGTCCATTGAAGGGTAAAAGATATGAAGATAGGGATTCTAAGAAAGATAGAAAGAAGCAAGTTAAAGAAGAAGCTAAGGAGAAGAGAAGGAACAAACTAAAGAAGCATCTGAAAAAGAAAGCTTTGAAGAAAGGTGGCAAAAAGAAGTAGCATGTTTATAAAATTTGTTAGTTTGTAACCAGCTTAATTAGCATTCAATATCCTGAGGAGTTAGATATACATAAAGACTAAAAGAAAAATACAAAAGACACATTAATTACGCATTTCATATACAATTGTCCCAGCGCCCGTTAGACACTTCCACCTGAGTTGTTTGCCCCACCAATCATACCGGCCATTTCTAGAAGGGCCTTCCCATCATCCCAGTTCATCACATTCAACTTTTTTCTGGCCTCGGCTTCCCTATTCTCCCATTCCCATCTTTTCCTTTGTTCCTCAACTTCCTTTTCAGATCCACAACCCCAAACTTCAATATCAGTGATTTGGAAACTCATTTCAAATTCAGGAACACCTTTATCATGATCAATGAAAACTGATCCTGTTTGGAACGTTCCCGGTATATTCAACTGTCTGAAATTAGCAACCTCCATGTTGGATTCAATCGTTAGTGAAATTTCACCGGGTCTGTAAACTTTCAAAAAATTCTTTACCGCTGGAGGTTTGGAACCAAACCCTAATCCACCACCGATACTGCTGAAGTATGCATAGTTTGGTGAGACCGCAGATTTGTTGGCACCATATATGATTTGACGAGGGGAAAGCTGTGCAATAAAGGTGCTTTCATCGCCAAAGCATTCTACGTTGGAGATCCTCCAAGGTTTACCAATGTAAACCATGAAAGTCAAAGGAGCTTTATAATTGTCTTCGTTTTTAGGCAAGTCGGGAGAAGTCGACGTCGTTTTACGGAACCGTGGGAATTCAGACTGGAACGCAGAATACTTCTTATTCTTATGCGTGGTTGAAGATTCAGGATCGAGGGGTTTTCCTGAAACAAATAAGATGGTTGGAGCATTCCACTTGAAGATCTTTGATTCCAATTGTCGCATACTGAAACCAGATTCATTGGCAATGTATAGTTTCCTTAAGCGGCTGAAAACCAAGTCCGATGGTAGTAAGGTAGCCAACTGCGACAGCATACTATTTGTCAATATTCTAGATTCTTTAAACTCTGTGTTTTCAAAGGGTGGGATGGTTTTAGTTTGTGGATCGTACAACATGGAATTCAAATAATGTATCAACGGAGTGAATAAATAAGGCATGGTTCCATTAGCTTGTGTCGTTCCGATTATTTTCTCAAATGCTGTGAAAGTTATTGCTCTGTCTTGGTAATTCTCAGATGACAATTGAAGGTCAAAAGACCTGAGCAAGCACATCGCCCTATGCTCATATTTCTTCCAATTAGTTGTACTGAAATCAAATTGTTCTGATAAAGGTATTATTGAGTTTGGCGGCATGGAAATTGATGAAATTAGCAATAAAAATGTTATCAAATGAAGTAGCTTTTCAGCAGAAAGAGGGTACTGCGTTATCTCAATTCCGTCATAAGATTGTATCATTGGTGTTAAAATCCATTGAAGCGTATGATTCACCATCACCACATCAATCATTTCGTCTTCTATATGAATGTCATCATTTTCGACTTCAGAAGATGGAGAAAAATGGGAATCAAGTGCTTTTCGGTGGTCATTTGACAATTGAGGAGTATTCACATTTGCTGGATTGCTGTTACTCTTCTCTTTTTGTTCAATAATCTGAGGATTATCTTGAAATTTGAAACCAAACGATAGAAATAACAAGAGCAACAAGAACCTGTGATTGTCACCAAATAAAACTTCGGACTTTTCAGAATCTAACAAAACCATTATTTTGATCAATCCAGCAACACTGATAGTTCGCTTATCAACTACCCCACTTGTGTGATCCATTAACTTGAAATTTGGAAAATATGATAGAAATTTTAAGGAATCAAATATCATATCAGAGACAGGAAGATCCAAAGGAAGTTGAATAAGCCCAAATAGTTGATCTTTTGTTATTTCATGATCTCCTTTGAGGTCTTCTAAATTGAGATTGCTTTTCAAAGTGTAGAGTTCAATTGGTTTGAATAGCTTGGTCGCAGTCTTGATGAATAGTTGCTCAAGTACCTTTCTACTGAGTTTTGCGTTGACGAACTTTGTTTCATCCTCGACTGGAGCATCTGAACTCAACGATTGACCCATTATGAGTGTATATATTATAATTATCTTACCTTTAATATGCTCTTCAGTTAAATTCAAAGTGGAAAATATGTACATTAACAGGCAAATGCTAACCACATTTATACCATCTGATAGGACACATTCGTAAACTGCAACAGAACATCTGTAAGCGTCCGATTACGTCATCGTTATCTTTACACCGCCTTGAATCTATTTAATTTTTCATTTTTTTTTTTTTGCTTTTTTGATAAAAATCCAAGATTGATTCTATTCAATTATAAAGGTCTAATACAATGGCAGTGGTTGAAACTTTCCAAGGCAGGAGACAATCACAAAGTTAGCTTTAAATATAATTAATTAACAAGATGGCTAATGATAATATTAAGCAGCAAAAATCCAACAAGAAAAAGTCTGGAAAGCCAAGGACTGAGCAGCAACCGGTTACTTCAGACCCAAGATTCTCCCAAGTCTACTCCGATCCAAGATTCAAAGCTCCAAAGAAGAAGGACTTGCGTATCAAAATTGATGATAGATTCTCAAAAGAAGAATTAGGAATAAACAAGTCATCTGCTAAAGTTGATAGATATGGTAGAAAATTAAACAAACAAGAAGACAAGACCAAAGTTGATTTATTCGATAAGTACTACAAGAAGGAAGAGGAAACGGACGAGGAAGAATCCGAAGAATCTGATTCGTCAAATTCTGCTGATGAAGATGAAATATCTACCGGTATTAGTGCATTAGACAGAGCGAGAGGTATCGGCCAAGCAGACTCTGACATCGAAACATCGTCATCAGACGATGACTCCGACTTGTCTGGCGATAACGTTGAAGAAGAATCTGAAATAGAAATCGAAGACGAAAGACCGCCTGAAGGTGAGCCAACTAGTACTTTTGCATGTGTCAATATGGATTGGGATCATATTACGTCAACGGATTTGCTTGCTACGTTCTCCAGTTTTGTTCCAACAGGTGGTAAGATTTACAATGTCGCTATCTATCCATCTGAATACGGCAGAGAAAGAATGCAGAAAGAAGAAATTGAAGGTCCATCTAGAGACTTGTTCAAGTCTGAAAAGAAAGTTGAGTCTGATTCTGATGATGATTCTGACGATGATGGAGAAATTGATGTTGAAAAAGCCACTAGAGAACTGTACGAAGAAGACGATGGTGCCGATTATAACTCAAAGGCTTTAAGATCCTACCAATTACAAAGATTAAGATATTATTACGCCGTTGTGAAGTGTGACTCTATTACGACTTCCCAAAGGATTTATGAAGCTTGTGATGGTAGTGAATATGAATCAACAGCCAACTTGTTTGATTTAAGATACGTTCCTGCAGACATGAAGTTTGACCAAGAACCAAGAGATCAATGTTCAAGAGTGCCAGCAAGTTACAAGCCAAGCGAATTCACCACTGATGCCTTACAGCACTCTAAAGTGAAATTAACATGGGATGAAACCCCTGCTGAAAGATTGTCTATGGCCACTAAAGCGTTCTCTCAAAAGGAAATTGAAGATATGGATTTCAAAGCTTACCTGGCTTCAGATTCCGAAGATAGTGAAGACGATAACGAAGATATGAAAACTAAATACAAGAACCTGGCATCCGGCTCAACTAAGATTGGTAATGTCGATATATTCGGCGAAGGTGAAGGTGATGAAGATGACGTTGACATGGAGATCACATTTACTCCTGGCTTAAGTAACACCGGTAAAAAGGCAGACATTGAGAAGGAATCTGAAGACGAATCCACAATCAATGCATTCCAAAAGAAAGAAAAGGAAAGACGTAAGAAGAGAAAGGAGAAGGTTAAGGAATTGAAGAGGGAACAGGAAGAACAAAAACGTGCTGAAAAGGAAAAAGCTAGAAGCCAAAAGGCTAAATTCAACAAGAAGGTTGAATCGACCAGCGAAGAAGATGCTAGATCTAGGGCTGAATTAGAATTAGTTATGATGGATGACAATAACAAAGATATGGAGGATCAGCATTTCACTATGAAGGATGTGTTAAAGGCTGAAAAATTGAGGAAGATGAAGAAGACCAACAAGAAGGATAAGAAGAAGCAAGCTGAGCTAAACGTTGACACTGACATCAAGATCGATGAAAGTGATAATAGATTCGATGAGATCTTTGAAGATCATAGATTTGCCATTGATCCTACCAATACCGAGTTCAAGAAGACTGCCGTTATGGAAAACATTTTAAAGAGTGGTCAAAAGAAGCACAAGAAGGACAATGAAGTTAAGAAGACTGCTAGTAAGAAGAGAAAGCACAGTGAAGTAGAATCTACTGCAGATCACTCTGAGTCTGTGAGTGACTTGGTCAACAAAATCAAGCGTAAGAGTGGGAAGAAATAGATGAATTGGAGTAACTATTCACTGTGTAACAAATGTATAACTAACAGAAAAGCAATTTAAGGGATAAGTTTCCCTAATTATCAACACCTTGCACCGCGTCTCGTGCCAAAAGCAAAGGTCTGTCATTTTCTGTCGCGTGCGCTCATTTTTCGCTTGTCGCTGTGAAATATCGAATCGAACATAACAACTGAGAGTCTGTAAAAAAAACAACCATTATAAAGGGACTTTGATCTGATCTGATCTTTGATCTTGCTGTAGTCGATTAGCTGGAATAGATAGCCTAGAATTACACGTCTGTAAGCCTATAATCAATCCTCCAAGATGAAGTTTCTGCTTACTATTTTCTTGTTGTTTGCTTCGTTAACGAATGCTCTACACTTTTACGCCCAAACTGGTGAAACAAAATGTTTCTTTGAAGAACTTCCAAAGGACACCATTGCGGTTGGTAAATACGAAGCTTACGAATACAACTCTAAGACAGACACATACGAAGAAGTTGATAACTTGAAAGTGGAAATCACAATCGATGAAACTTTCGACAACAACCACAGAGTTGTTTCACAAAAGAACTCCCCAATTGGTCAGTTCACATTCACGTCCCTTGATTCGGGTGAACACAAGTTCTGTATCACACCAAGACATACAGATTGGTCAAAGAAGGCAACACATAGAGTCTTCTTTGATTTGGCAATTGGTGATGCTAAGCCATTAGTTGATTCTAAGAGAACCGGTGACATCAACTTTTTAACTGCTAAAACCAACGAGCTAGTTAGAAAGTTACAAGAAATTAGAAGAGAGCAATCCCTGTTTAGAGAGAGAGAAGCTATTTTCAGAGATTTCTCTGAAGATGTCAATTATAGAGCTGTTAAATGGACCATTATCCAATTGATTGTTTTGGTCTCAGTTGGTGCTTACCAATTGACTCACTTGAAGACCTTCTTTCTTAAACAAAAAGTTGTTTAAGTTATATACATCTATATCTAATTTTGAGCTTTTTGTATTTATATCCTACACCACTTAAATGGCATCTTTTCACTCTCCCCCTTTGATTAGCTGTTTAATGCACTTCGTTGCCGCTAAATTTTGCTCACAATTGGGTTGTAAGCAACGAAGCGCTGACATTTTATCACGTGACCTCAAATGTCCTATCAGGCTTCTAACATTTATCGTAGCACCAATTTTGCCCTAAGATCGAGGAAGTTATTCAATTATTCAGTCAGATACATATATAAGTATCTAGAAATGTCGCCATGCCGGGCCCCTAGTACCACCTAAACTATTTTTCAGCAGCTTATTGACCACCGTACACATAGTTTATCGAACGCCATTGAAAAAACTAAAGCCGTTTACCTCGATCGAGACTATTTTTTTTTTTCACCACTATGGGTTCAGTATGGATAAATCAAGACCTTAGAATGGCTTTATTCACCCTTTTCTCTTCACAATAAGACACTGATTATTAAACGCAAACTATCTATATAAATCATTATCAAATTATGGAGCTATCCAAGGAGGAGCTTCTACTTCAACTACAACAGCTCAGAATCGAAAATGAGTCGTTAAAATCAAAACTTGCACCGTCATCACCATCACCTGTATCGTCTCCATCATCCTCTAAATACCCACTAACTCAAGAGGAATACACCAGGTACGGCCGTCAAATGATCGTTCCACAATTTGGAATTTCCTCCCAACTCAAACTCAAGTCATCAAAAGTACTTGTCATTGGAGCAGGTGGACTAGGTTCACCAGCTTTGCTATACTTGGCTGGTTCAGGTATCGGTTGTATAGGTGTTGTTGACCACGATACGGTGTCTGTTTCAAACTTACATAGGCAAATTATACATTCAACGAAAAGTGTCGATTCATTCAAATGTGAATCGGCTAAGCAACAAATGTTAAACATCAATCCAAGTTTAATCGTTAACACTTATCCTGAACCCATATCAACTTTGAACGCTTTCGAAATTATACCTGAATATGACATCGTTTTGGATTGTACGGATAATCCAGCAACTAGATACTTAATCAACGATGTCTGTGTACTTTGCCAGAAGACAATAGTTTCTGGTTCAGGATTGAAAACTGAAGGCCAGCTAAGTATTTTGAATTACAACAACGTTGGGCCGTGTTATAGATGCTTCTATCCTACTCCACCTCCACCTTCTAACGTCACTTCGTGCTCCGATGGAGGTGTTTTAGGTCCATGTATTGGCTCAGTCGGTGTTATGATGGTCACTGAGTGCATTAAAGTATTGAGTGGATGGTATGAGAAAGCCGGTGGCTTCAAACCGTTCTTAAGTCTATATAATGGGTATGCCGAAATAGGCCAATCTTTGCGAACTTTCAAGATGAGAGGTAGAAGTAAGACATGTCAGATCTGTGATGAAGAAACAAGGGTCATTACGAAAGACGCAATATTGAACGGTGAGCTGAATTACAGTGCTTGGTGTGGGAAGGTTGATTATGAGGTTTTAGCAGAAAGTGAGAGAATAGGAGTCAAGGAATTGAAAGAGTTAGTCTCTGGCGATGGCCATCTAAGCGGTAATGTACTGCTGGATGTTAGAAGTAAAGAACAGTTTGATATAGTGAAGTTACCCAACTCGATTAACGTTCCGTATTCAAAGTTATCAAAGTTGTCTGCTACAGATGGCGATTCGTTGTTGAATGTTATTCCGGGTTATGATTCTGGCAAGCCACTATACGTGGTATGTAGATTCGGTAACGATTCTCAACTGGCAGTAAAGTTCTTGAAGGATGAATTCGGTGTACAGCAAGTTGTTGATGTTAAAGGTGGGTTGACTCAATGGACCAAACAGATTGACCCTGAGTTCCCAACCTATTAATCAAAATTTTAGGTTTGTATACATAATACAAATTAGAAGGAAAAATAATAATAAATATAATACCCATTTTTTGATAATATACGTGATCGTAAACTCAACTTTACTTAGGAGAAGCACTCATGAGTTGCTCGATAACAATTAATCCATTACCATAACAGCATGATAGCAACCCCACTGACTCTCTTGAATTTCTCAACGAACATGATGTAACACAGATACCGTTTTCATAAATATTGTTAGTAGGCATGCTTTCTGAAGCCTGTAATTGTTCTTTATCCATAGTGTCGTAGTGATACGACAAGTCCAATCTATATTCATTGGTACTTTTACTAAGATCAATATCCATCTTCATTATTCTAACCGTACTGTTGAAAACAGGTGGTGGTCTCTCTGGTGAATTCTGCCTTCTTGCGAAATTGAATATCCTTAATCCACCATTCGGATAACCAACTATTGAAATGGGCAAGTAATCTGAAAGCGATAAAGAACACGGGATATCATCAATTTGCACTTGCACACCAATGTTTGATTGTGCGTCTCTCTTACCGTGGAACCTAACGTACTTGCTAGAGTCAAGAAAACAGAATCCGTTGAGTAGGGAGGAGTATTGGATGTTTGTTAATGGGAATCTGGAAGTCACTGATTCTGCAAGAACGTGCAAGTTATCCAAATCCAACAAATAACTACTCAAATCTCCTGAAGACAATTCAACTATCCTTGAGTATCCCCCACTATTAGGTTTGAAAAGGTTGTCGGTGTATGATGAAGCAATACAAACGATATCCATGAGTCCCAATGGATGCACGTAAAAAGGTTCATTAGGTTTCTTAATATCAACTTCAGCAATGCACCCGTCGTTTAATCCAAGTAATAGCGTTGAAGGTGACGTCCAATCACATGATAGGATATTGAAATCAGGAACCATGATAGTGATTGAACTTGTGGCTAGCTTAGTGTACACCCCTTTGTCATTCTTCAAAAATCCACTGTTTACTCTCAAAACACGAACTTTACCGTCCTGGCAAACGCAAGCCAGCAAACTTTCGTGCGGGTTATCAGATACGAGCCATTTCATAACTGTGATGGCACCAAATGGCACAACCATTTTCTTTATGGCAACAGCAGATTGTTGCTTGGTATCAACTTCATAAACGACCAGTCCTGAATCATAAGTGATTGTGCCTAATAAGCTTAGCCGCCTATCAACGGAGCTTGTCTTTTCAGAAACCACGCCCACAAATAGATATTTTTTACCTTCCTCGTCACCCTCCAACGTTTTGTCAAACCACGAACTAACCAACGGTAAGCCCTGGCAATCAACAACACAGCCAACTCTACCGCTTTCATTCTCCGGGAACCCAATACATTCATCTTTATTGAGAAGACCCCTATTTTCATCATCAAACCCAAATACGACACTTTCCCTATCATTCCCAAGAACACCAACTTCAAATACTTCCTGACCAACACTAGTCTCCACAACACCACCTATACTCTTAGGGAACTCACCCATTTTCTCATATTGATACTTAGAAATGGCAGATTCGTTAACATGGAACGTATCAAAGAGTAGCTGTGTTTGATAAAACTTGTATTTCATTGCAAACTCCAAAGTCATTGCGTTATTATGCATGAGCCTAGCCTCAGGATGAACTTGGCCCCTTTTCAATATCGGCTGACCTTTATTCGTCCATGGGAAAGCGACTAACGGGGTATCTTGTTTGTAGTATTCGTTAGCAATTTCAGAAAGTAATTCAGGTGTGACTTTTGGGGGAGGTTGCGTTGGTCTGTCGCCTATCTTCACGTACTGTGATTGCTTTTTCACGACACTGTTATCGCTGGCCCTTGTTTTTCTTTTGGTAGTTGTTGTAGGTGGTGCTGTGTCAGATGTTGCATCTGGCATATCAAAGTCTTCATCGTCGCTTAATTCTTCGATGTCTTCGACTAGGTAATCGTCTTCGTCGTTATCATCATCATCATCATCAGTATGATGTGTTGGATACTTTGTGGACTTTGATGTTTTAGATAACTTGCTTCTTGTCGTTAGTTCTTCCCTGGCTGCTGCTGTTAGAGATATTGCGTCTAATGCTTTTTTAGCTGATTCTCTTTTCGGTCTACCTTTAGTCTCTATTCCTTTTGCGGCTGGTGTTGAGTCAGTTGAGGGAGCTGGTGATGAGGACGGTGATTTATCAGTATCAGTGCTATGCTCCTGTGTGGGTTTTGCTGGTCTTGTTTTCAAGATCTTCAATAATGCAGATTCCTGATTCTTCGTAGCTGTTGTTTTCTTTGGCGGCATTGTCTTTGTGTTTTCTTCTTGGATGTCAGTGATATCTATATCTAGGCTTGTAATAATATGGACGCGATGTATTAACTTATATAACAAGTGTTATTATTCCTTTGTTCGTTTTACAGTAATTGTTGTTATTCCACTGTTATTAACTTGTGCTAGATCTCTGATATTCACTAATTGAGTATCGATCGTAGAATTGTAAGTTTTCAATCCAAAGAAAGAGAGTGATAAGAAAAGATAGTACATCCGCAAAAGTAAACACCAGGTTGAGCACAGTTTATATTCTTCTTCCGAATCGGGGAAGGCGGTTTAAGATGCGTCGCCGTCGCTAGATCTTGAACTTTCGCTTTCAGTCGACGGGTCGGTGGGTCGCTTTATCTGTATGGCCCTTTGATAACGGATTACTTGTTTACATTACTTAAAGACACCAACTGTCAGGTGAAAGATATTAAAGTGCAATTTTCATTGACATAATAAGAAGTTCAAATTCGTCAAGCAACAAGGAAAAAAGGAAATTTTTATATTTTGAAGGTAGAACAAGTGGTACTGAAAAAGAAGAAAAAGCAGCCAATCAATAAAGTATTGAGATCAGTAAAATAGCAAGCCTAATACGGAATAATAGAGTAAGCA
The DNA here is from genome assembly GCA_001600755.1 of Ogataea methanolica. NCBI lineage: Eukaryota > Fungi > Ascomycota > Pichiomycetes > Pichiales > Pichiaceae > Ogataea > Ogataea methanolica. The sequence continues at coordinate 1,293,305 of BCKW01000004.1, forward strand.
AACCTTCACCTGGATATGTATGTATGCATGTAGGTATGAGTGACTATATAAGGGTCGGTGCTTATTTCAAGGCAGCAAACGCTTGTTCAAAATCAGCAATCAAGTCTTCTGGATCTTCGATACCGATACTAACTCTTAACAACGTTGGTCTAACACTTTGGTCACTCATTGATCTCCATTCAATTAAAGATTCGACACCTCCCAAACTGGTTGCATGATGGAATAGTTTTAATTTAGAAGGCAAATATTTAGCTGTTTTCTCGTCGGAGACATCGATTGAGAAAACTGGGGAGTGGCCACCTTTCATTTGTAATTTAACGTAGTCTTCAGTTTGCAAAGAAGAATGATGGATAGCTGATAAAGCTGGAAATTTGGCAATGTTTTCAGACAGGTATTTGACGATCCGTTCTGCACTTTTAGATTGCTTGGTGATTCTCATTTCATAAGTTCTCAAAGATCTTAAAAGTAAGAAACTTTCTAAGTTGGCAATGTTTGTACCTAAGTAAATTCTATCAATAATTAATTGGGACTTGACTTTAGGATCTTTTGTGACCAAAACACCAGCAAGCAAATCGGAATAACCACCGAAATATTTAGTTCCTGAATGCATAACCATATCAACACCAAAATCAAATGGGTCTTGTAAAGGAGGAGGAGCAAAAGTGGCATCAACAGTGACAAAGACTCCTTTAGAACGTGCTTTATCAACATAAGCTTTCAAATCATGGGTAGTACTAAATGGGTTTTCGGGAGTTTCGATATGAATAACGTCACCTGCTTCTAATTGATCCAATTGATCTAAGCCAACTTGTTTCATACCGTTAAGTCTTGTGAATAAGTTGGCAACTCCGTGACAACCGTGATAACCCTGACCAATGGCCAATGTTTTAGGATGATAATGGGTTAACAATGCAAAAAATGCTGACAAACCGGAATTGTAAACGACAGTTTCACCACCTAAAACCGATGATAAAACAGCTTCTGCTTTTGAAGAATTTGGGTGAGATAAACGGGAGTAATAAGGCTCATTTGAGGAGACTTTTGTCTGATCAATTTCAGTGGCTTTAACTAATTGTTCTGGGTCATCTGGGTATCTGAAAGTTGTTGTGACGTTGATTGGTTGGACAACATCAGAAACCCTTTGGAAAACGTGGTCATCTGAGTGAATAAGGTTGGTTGAGAATCCAGTCATTTCAAGTCTTTCGTCTTTTTTTCTATGACTATGTTTGTCTATTAGATGAATTGAGAAGAATTGAGGAAAGGGGGAAACTAGTGGGATATTTATATGAACGTAGGAGGGCAATTCAGTAGTAAACGAATATACGTAAAAGACAGCAAAGGTTAGGCTTTGAATGGTTGGAGACGGCAACAGACGGACCTTATATGTTATGTTATGTTATGTTATGTAACCGTGGGGTGGTGTTGAGTCACACCGGGTGAGATCAGAAGGGAACTATGAGCCACAGTGGGCGGCTACAGTGGTGGCGGTGGTGGTGGCGGTGAGTTTAGAACAGACAATGAGGGAAACGTGTCCCTTATCCCCGGAATCCAAGATTTGTAGGGGGCTCGTTTTCTCTATTCGGTAGCTGATATCCAACTAAAGTACTTAAACTTTTAACTATTAGTTGAAGATGAGATGACAAGAGGGAGAGAATGAACTAAACTCTAAAGAACCCTAACTTGGTTTGGTCTTGTTTTGTTTGGTTTGTCTTGACATTCTTCAACCTCATATTGGTTTATCGAAAAAACGCAACGGAGAAAACGATAGGCGCTCTCTTACCGATCCCATTTCGGAGTTTACGTTTCGAATACTTCTGTATTAACAGATCTATATCAGTGGGTAGGGGAGGAAGAAAGAGGTATTGTAACCACCATTTTCAGGATACAGCAAACTAAATCTAATCCACCAATTGAAGAGTTTCTCTATAAATCTTAATCAATCTCGTATCCAATCGTATTATTTATCAAATGATTTTGCGTATTGGACTTATATGTATGTCTTCAAACGGATGCTATCCATACGACAGAGAGGAATGAAGGAAACAAAGGAGAAGAGAATTGGGAGAGAAAAATACTATGGTGCAGAGGTGCAGAATAACATACTATAATGCTCTTTTGTCTCTGCACAGCCTCGGGAAGAAAATTTATTTAGTATTCAAGAAAATTTTAAAGCATTCAGCTAATTGAATACAGTATTAGAGGATATCTTCAAAGAGAGATTGGATTAAGAGCATCAAATATAAAAGGAGCACCATTTGGTTATTTAATAACAGAAAATCATATAATGGCCAAAAAAAGTAACTTTAAAAAAAGGGCCTCTAACAAGCCATCAAAGGCCAAATCACAAAGAAGAGTGCAAGATGCTTTCCAAATCGCTCAGAAGCAAGAACGTTATTCTAACAGAGCAGCAGGCGGCTCGGATTCAGAAGATTCAGATAACGAAGCACATACCAAAGGATTCAAAGGTGCTGTGCTTAATGCCAGAAAACATCTTGGCGAAGAATTTCAGAACAAAGGTGATGATTCGGACAATGACTTCGATGATGAAGAATTGGATTCAGATGATGCTCTAGGGTCGGATGATGAATACGACGTTTTAAATTCTAAATTTTCACAAACTATTAGGGATAGTAAAAAGCAAAATAGCGACTATACTGATAATGAAGATGATGGATACAATAGTATCGATGAAAGTGAACTGATACCACTATCTGAAGTGTGGGCGATGGATGATGAAGATATTAGGAAGGCTCAAAAGGAGGGCTTAAAATCATCTGATAATGATCTTGTATTTAATGATGAAGATCCGAGCGAAAGTAAAAGTGAAAGTGAATTGTCATCTTCAGATGATGAAGAACCTGATGACGAAGTTTTCCAAGAAGAAGATCCATTTGATGAAATCTCTGATGATGAAGATGTTTTGACTAATGTTATTACCGGTTTGAAATCGAAGGCTAAGAAAGAAACAAGACCAAGAAAGACTTTAGTCAATGACAAAACAGACGAAAATCAATTTGGCTTACCAACACAAGGTAAGAAGTTATCTCTGGCTGATATGATGATGGATGAAGCTGACAACGAAGAAGCTATGCTATTAGATAAACCAGCCTCATTATCAATAGAAACAGCAGCCACTCCTGGAGAAATCAAATCTAAGGCATTATCAGTTCCATTACCCCAAAGCATCCAAAAGAAGATTGAAAGAAAGGCAGCTTATGATATCCAAAAGGAAGAAGTTGAAAAATGGACGGAAACAATTCAAGCAAACAGACGAGCTGACGTTTTGAAATTTGAAAATGCCTCAGCTGCCTCTGGTTTGATGCATAACAAGTCATCATCTTTCAAACCAACTGCAGAACAACCTATTACTGCACTTGATTCCAAATTGGATCAACTGTTAGAACAATCCAACTTAGAGAGTAAGACAACGGAAGATTTATTCGATCAAATTGAAACAGCCAAGGTATCTAAGGCTGAAATGATGAAAAGTACAAATGAATTAAGATTAATGAGGGAGCTAATGTATCGTGGTCAAAAAGATTCTAAAAGATTGAAGAAGATTAAGAGCAAGGTTTATAGACAGAAATTGAGAAAAGAAAGAATGAGAAATCAAGAATTAATGCAAGACAATTCTGATTTAGAAGATGATGAAAACAACGATGAAGAGGATGCTGATTACAAGAGAGCTCGGGAAAGAATGTCTTTGAAACATAAGAATACCTCTCAATGGGCAAAATCCATGATTAAGAGTGGTATGATGAAAGATAAAGAAAACAGAGACGAGATGGAGGAAATGTTAAGACAGGGTGAAAAATTACGAATGAAACAACTAGGCCGTGGAGAAAATGAAGACAGTGATGAATATGATGTTAGAAACTTGTCTGATTTCGAGAATCAAGAGCACAATGAGGTTGATGACGACACTAGGTTGAAAGCGGGTAAAGGTGTCATGGCCATGGATTTCATGAAGAATGCTGAAGAGAGAGAAAGGTTACTAAATAAGCAAAATATCGAAGAGTTGAAGATGATGAGAGATGGCTCTTATGATAAAAGAGAGTTTGCTGACGATGACGCTTCAAAAAACAATGCTAATGTTAATATTAACGCTGGCAGAAGAATTTACACACCATCTGCTGCTGTTGCTGCTGAACTAGCAAAAGTTAATAACAAGAGAGTGCTCGATGAAGTGGATGAAGACGAGGCTAGCTCTTTAAGCAATAGATTGTCGAAGAACAAGAAGAAAGACCAAAAGAAGTCGAAATATGAAGATGATACTATCCAACCAAAGCAGAAGAAAGCTAACGACGAAGAGTCTAATCCTTGGCTACAAGATGACGATGAAGATGGTTCCAGTGGACGTAAATCTAGAAAAGTTAAAGTTGTTGATGAAACGTCATCCAAATTTGATAAGTCGGCAGCAAAGATGAGCAAAAGATCCGAATTAATAAATGAAAAGAAAAGATCAAGCGCAAAAGGTAAATTGGATTCCGAAGTTCAAATTGACGTTCAGCAAACACTGAAATTGGTTGATCCAATTAAAGAAACCAAGAAAAAATCGAAAAAATCATCAAAGGATTCAGATTCTGAATACGAAGGTGAAGCGGAATCAGCTTCTGATATCAACATGTTTACTCAAAAAGATTTAATCAAACAGGCGTTCGCTGGTGACGATGTCATAATGGAAGAGTTTGAATCTGAGAAGCAAGACGTTATAGACAAAGAAGATGATCAAACGGTCGATCTAACACTACCTGGTTGGGGTGATTGGGCAGGAACGGCCAATATGAAGAAGAATAAACCAAAGAGAAAAATCATCAAAACTATAGCTGGTGTCGTTAAGAAGGATGAAAGAGCTGATCGTGGTAAGAAGAATGTTATTATCAACGAAAGGGTCAACAAAAAGAATGCTAAATACCAAGCCAATGGTGTTCCATATCCATTTGAGACAATGGAACAATACGAAAGGTCATTAAGGATTCCAATCGGGCAAGAATGGAGTAGTAGAGAGACTCACCAAAAATTAACAATGCCGAAAGTTATCGTTAAGCATGGTTCTGTTGTTGACCCATTAAAGGCGCCATTTAAATAATGCTTTTTAATATTTCATTTAAGTAAGTAATTTAATTTATAATGTAATAATATATGTGTTATGTGTTTTTTGTGACGAGTCATGAAGTGACCCGTAACATTACCTTGTTTTTTTGTATCTCTCCAGCACTCTAAGAATCCTGAAGAAAGTGATTGATCATATCTGTGAAAATATAAAAAGGCTTACAAATGTCTTTGGAGCCAGAATTGAGCATTCAAGCCTCGTCTCAAGTAAATTGAGTCAAACTTGTGCACAGGTCAACAGAAACCAATCAACATAACAATGCTTTCAAGAATCCATAAATCCTCAAGCTTATCTTCCATACAAACGACCGACACTATTGACGTAGTATTCAAGCTGATGGGGGAAACCGACATTGAAATCAACAAGTTGCTAGACAAGAGAGAGGTTAGGAACAAGTCTAGTTTCGTTGGCATTAACGATTGCTTACAATTTGGTGAGATATATGATTATAAATCCATTTACAACAGTCCCAAAAGAGTCAATGTGATTAATTTAAGATCGCTAAATGATGATAATGATGATAGTGAAGGAAATAATATATTTATCCCGTTTGCAGCGAGTAAAGAAAACGAAGACAGAAAGACAAAGAACAAGAATTTCCTCATTAGACTTATAAACAGGCTTTTGGAAATGGTTATGATTGGCGGTTACTACGAAAGTAATTATCCAGAGGATGAATATGATGATTCAAATACTATTGATAATAGCAAATCGCTTTCTCTTTTGTTTAAGGAAACGTCTTTCGATTCTGATAACGTTCTGTTCTGAAAAAGAGGGGCAACTGTTGAAATCAAGAAAATACAACAAATAGAGTGTCACAAAGATGACCGGCACGTGACCTTCAAGCTTTTTAAGTACGCGTCTCCTGTTCTATTTATCTGTTTGAGTTTCTATCTATGTTTATTTACTAGAGTCTTGTGTTTTAATTGATAACTGTAGTGAGAATGGTAGACAACATATTTGATGCAATATGGCGTTCTCAGATGACAGAAAAACGGAAGCAAGAACGATAACGTACGAAGAATTGAAATCATTCATAGAGACACAAATTAAAACTTTAAAATCCCCACTATCTACCTCTAAACAACTTCACAATCTGGTAGGAGAGGAGCTAACTGATCGTGATCTAAAACAACTACTTACTGAAGTCAACAAACTAGTTATCAAACGATACAACAGATTTTTCAACAATCAGTCGAAATTACAAATAATTGAACAAGTGATCAACAACGAAACTCGTTTGAATTTAGCTAAGAAGGAAAATCTACTCAAATTGAATGAGCTAATAACGAGGTTTGAAAATGGGAAAATAGTTGACTTGAACGGTGGATATACCACTAACACAAGCAACCATAGAACAACCCAGTCTAATGATGACGATGATGATGATGATGAAATAAGAAATATTAATTTGAATGGATTAGTAAGCTTAAAGAAATCCGAGATTCTGAGCATTATTAATGAACTACCGTCATCCAACGATTTAAACACCAATAACGTTGAATTAATTGATGACTATGATCAATGCATAGATAGTTTAAGAACTAACAAAAGGAGATTAATCCATTTAACTAGCAAGTTGGAATACTATAGAAACTTGAGAACTACATTACAAAGATTTGTCGGAGATACAGCAAATGATGGTGGCTATAATGGCCAAAATGAACTGGATTTACAAAAGAATTTGGTCCTTGGTAGTAACGATGCTTTAGTTAATGAAGTTTCAAGAACGAGGATATTGATGGCTGTTATTATGGACAAATTGAAGGATGAGAGGAACCTTCAAATATTGCGAGAAAGCTTACAGGATAATCTGAATCATATCTAATAGTAATAGTAACAGTAATTATAATGTGTAATAGGTGAGTATATAGATTAAACCATTAGCTTGATTATGATCATATACTGCGAATTTATAACGTAGAACTTTACGTTTATTTTCAAAAAAACTAAAATGTTATAATATTATAGCAAATGAAATGAACATACAAAATTGGATTCTAAATAAAAAAACCAGATGAAATTAATCACTTGCTCTTCCCAAATCAACATTAATAAAAGAAACATTTAATATAAAGAAGCATAGTGGGCGAAAACCTATATCGGATTTCCTTTCTTTCAATCTATAATTAAAAATTTCAACATCATACATTTGTAAATTATTATCTTTGTTGTGGTTGCATTATTAAAAACTTTCTTTCTGTTGTCGTAACGACGCATTTAATCGAATAAACCGAAACCCATGTCGTCATCATCTTCTTCTTCAGCAGCAGCTTCTTCTTCTTCAGCAGCTTCTTCGGCAGCGGCACCAGCAGCAGCACCAGATGAAGCAGCAGCACCAGAGGAAGCACCACCGGCTGGGATGGAAGCTAGCTTGGAAGCACCTTCAGCAATTAATTCATCAACTGACTTTCCTTCTAAAGAAGATAACAGTAAGTCTAACTTGGCTGATTCGATTTCAACACCAACTGATTCTAACAAAGTGGTAATGTCAGAGGCAGATGGGGATGAGACACCACCTTGTTGTAATAATAAGTAAGCAGCTAAGTATTTCATATTTTTTTCTTGCTTTAGTTGTTATAATACTAGAATAATCACGTTTAAGCCGTTGTAAAAATTAGCAGACTATCCTTTAGTTAAAAGAGAAGACTTTTTTGTAAGCAGACATACTACAACTAAGAGAATAAAGGAAAGCAAGAGGTGAAAAATTTTTGAATGTGAATTCAACGGAGACTTTGAGAGCGACGAAGATTTGGAAGTTGGAAATTGTTCTTTGGGGAAAGGAGTGCACGGGTGTGTAGGGGAGGGAAAGAAAAAGGTAGTACGTTATAAGGCTGTGTTGAGGGCCTAAACCCCTCATTAAAAGTCACGTGGGTGAATTGAAAGAGGAGGAAGGTGTGCACTACACAGCCGTGATTTGAAAGTGCACTTTATCGACGTCGTCATACAGCGTCTCGACCCATCGGCCTGGAAAGTATCCCAATTCGGTAAATCGACTTTTAAGCGCAATTTTTCATTATATATATCTTGAATAAAGATCTAGTTTAGATTACTCTAGCTTAGTTTAGTTCCTATGTACCCATTCTTCCAAGCTAAAACTTGTTTGAATCATAAGCTTCAAAAGCAATGTCTTCGTCTACAGAATCATCACCCTCTGCCCTTCCCTCATCGTTACAAATACAGCAACCAATACCCAGTGAAGCTGAAAAAGGCGTTTTGTTAGATTCAGCAAGAGAGATCATTGTTGGTTCAATTTCCGGTGCCATTGGCAAAGTGGTTGAATTTCCATTTGATACCATTAAAGTCAGATTACAATATTCGCAATCATTGCCATCGCCGTTATTCAAATCAACAACTGACTGTATTAAACAAACTTATTTGAAAGAAGGTCTATACAATGGGTTTTATAAAGGTTTGTTAAGCCCGATGATTGGCGCTTCTGCTGAGGTTTCCTGTTTGTTTTTCAGTTATAGACTTGCTCAGCATTTGATCATCTGGGTCAGAAACTTGTCGACGGAAGCTGAGATTACCTTCACGGAAAAGCTTTACTGTGGTGCGATATCCGGTATACTGACGAGCTTTATATTGACACCTATTGAACTTGTTAAATGTAAAATGCAAGTTGAAAACCTAAAAACTGACCAGAAAGGGCAGCAAAACAGTGGCAGAAAGTTGAATGATTTCATTAAATTGATATACAAACAAGATGGACTAAAAGGGTTCTGGAAAGGTCAATCAACAACATTACTCAGAGAAGCAGGTGGTTCAACAGCTTGGTTTGGTGCTTATGAGTACACTTTAGACTGCTTTAAAAAAGGAGATAAAAATTACGACCATAAAGCTCATGAACTGTTGTTAGCAGGTGCTGCGGCTGGTATTGGATATAATGTTTCATTGTTTCCTGCAGATACAGTGAAGAATACGCTACAAACTAATGACGGGAATGATAAGAAGATTAGCGATATAGTTAAGGATATTTATAGACTGAAAGGTTTGAAAGGGTTTTACAGTGGGCTTGGAGTCACATTAGTGAAAACTATACCTGCTTCTGCGATTATGTTTTACTCTTACGAACAGTTGAAGAAGAATATGTTGTTTTAATGAAAGGCTTTTGTAATTTGGGATGGTTGGCGCTAGAGGATAGAAAAGTAATACTGGATATATGCGATAATACGTGAACAAATGGAGGATAAAGGCTTGCCAACCAATTTTTGAAGATATAATAAATAAATAGTTTCTGATGAATATAGATTCCAAATAAAAAGAAAAAAAACATACGGTGATGTACGGAAAGGAAAAAAGGACGTATACGTACGCGAGTATCAACCAGAACAAAACAAACAAATAACGCAAACGAGGAGAAAGAATAATACAACACATAGCAACTAAATTGTAAATCCAAGGAATAAGTGACATATAAAAGTTAAGAGACAACCAAACTTTTAAGACCACCGCAGGTTAGAGGAATAAATGCTTCAGGCAAATCCTATTTAGCGTTTTTTAGCTTTTATTTTTGAACCAACCATTTATTTATCTGCTCCATTATAGCGTCTAATCGGTAGAGTAACGATAGAGACTGATCTACCACCAACACTTTTTGAAGTTTTAATCAACGAATCAGTCTTCAACAGTAACTCTTCTTTGAAATAAAACAAGAATGCAGCAGATAGGATACTTTGTAACAATTTCAACGACAGCCCATTATAAAAAGTAATAAAGCCTTCATTTCTCACAATTTCCAGCATCAGTGCAAGCATACCTTTAGGCTTTTCTTGCTGTTTTAATTCTGGCAATTGAGAAGAGCTTTCGATTTCATCTGGTAAAGATTGAACAGAATCGTTTAACTCAGTTTCGGATCCAGTTGTAGTTGATGAAGAACCGGCGGTTGTCGATGAAGATCTAGAGTGTGAATTTAAACCTTTAACATTTTGTAAATGCATTCTTGATCTGACTGTGATATATGGGTACGTAACAATTGTAGCAATCAACTTTCCAAGTGCTCCTAAAATTAGAGCATCAAAAGGTGTAAGTTTATGTTTTCTTCTGGTCACTATTAAAGTTTTCAATTGTTCAAAAATAGTGTATTGAATAACTGGATTTAAAACTAAAAACAATGCAGGTATTAATCCATTGAATAGATTTTTCCAACCTTCATTTTTCACTATTGAGTACATAACTTGGAAAGTGTTTGGTGATGAATTACTACTATTGCTGCTACTGGCTGACTTCTTCATTGATTTTTTCAAAACCGTTAGTCTTGTATTTGCAATCCAGATTGGATTTGTTAAAGTCCTGGAAACTATACCGGCGACTGCACCAGCAACGATACTTTCAATTACCGTTAAACCTTTCTTCAAACCTTGTGTTTCGGTTTGCGGCTTCTTCGATATAGAGCGTAATTTCGAACCAGTCCATTCGTAGAAGTAATAGTAAATGAAATTTGTAGCAGTTATACCGATTAAAGCACTTTCTAGGCCATTGTACAAATTTTTAATTGCTTCCACTGAGGGAGCTGACGGTGATGTAGAGTTTAAGGAACCACCAGATCTTCTTTTTTTCTTCGTTTGTGCCTTCGTGGAGAGTGTAACTAAAGGATAAGTCAAAGTCATTGATATTAGCCCACTTAGACCACCGGCCAAACCATGGGCTAGCGAATCAATCTCTTCTTTGTTTGACATTCTCAATAGGAGGTTAGTACTGACTTGAAATGCTATATCAACTATTGAACAAGTTCAAATGAGCTTTGAATATGATAAAAGGTATTCACCCCTTTATATATATAAATTTTGAATTGTTTCAAAATACTGGGTTCTTAAATGGGCTGCTTTCATACTGCTACTGAAACCTGGAGAAAATGACCAAACGAGTAAAAGGACAGCATTAAGAACAAGAGCAAGAAACCTGATAAGATAATACTTCAATTTGGCAAAGTTGTTTAGCCTATCGAAGTAGCCGCAAAAGATTGCCGTTTCGGGATCGTGGCTGGTAATATGGGCTGGAGCAGGAGTGAGGGAGATCAGTGTGGCTGGTGCAGAAACAGGTTATTTCAAGTCAGCGTTTGACTGATATTGTTACTTTTCTTTTAAATTTTGCATTGTTGGTGACACTTTATAGTTGAAGCCGTCACGGGAAATCAAGGTTCACATCCAAGTCGAATAAATTAATAGTCTCATATATTCAACAAAAATGTCATTAGGTGTGTCCGCATTACCAAACATCAAACAATTTTGGAAGCAAGCAACTTTCTTAGGTGTTTTAGCAGTCGGCACTGCAATTTACGTTAAGTCTAAAGTTTCAATTCGTAGAAAGACTCAGTACATTAAGGAAACCTCATCTTTTGATTCAACTCAAACGAAACAAATAGCCGACGTCAGACCTGGATTCCCTGTTAGAGAAGTTGACGCAAATGGTGAGAGTCAGTATAAAAGGAAAAGTGAATATGAGGGTGCTGGAAATAGTTATATGAGTAGGAAGAAAGGTGATAAGTTTAACTACTGGTGGTGATTAATTTGTTTTAAATTTAATATTCTCTTCTTTTGACTTGTACATATATATTTATAGGAAGGCATGTTTAATAAATAGAGACAGTTAATATGAGGTCTATTTAATTTCTTTGAAGATTTTACGAAGTACTTCTTATTCTATTATATTTAATCGGGCTCGGCTTAGTTCCGTTTAGCGCCCTCAAAAATATGCAAAATGACAAATACACATTTTTTCTTGTTATAAGATTAACCCATATAAACAAAATAACAAAAGATAATACAAAATTAGAGGCAACAAAATACAAAACCAGCTAAAAATACATACATATAAAATCCCTTTTTTGTTTTTGGAAACCACGTAACTTGGATTAACATCATAGGGTCAATCAAATAGACGAACAGCAATCTTAACGACGAAAAAGAACCTCATATACACATAAATCAGCACAAACGGAAAGAAAGAAGAGAGACAAAAACTTACAATTAGTTCGCTTCATTGGTAGTAAAGTAATCAGCCATTTCTTGATCTAATTCAGCTAATGACTTCTTCTTTGGTCTAGCGTTTCTTTTTGGAGCAGCAGAAGCTGCCTTTTTTCTTTCGACACCAATCTTACCTCTACCGTTCTTTGCTGATGTCTGTTGTTGCTGCTTAACCTTTTGTCTAACCTTTTGAGCAGCAGCAGATGACTTCTTAGCTGGGCCAGTGGTAAGATTATTTGGCTGGATTCTATCAACTAATGGTCTCTTCGTTGGATCGACAATTAATTCCATCTTTAAAGTGGACTTGCCACCGTCAATTGGGGAGTCGTTATATTTGGCAACAGCCAATTGAGCGGCCTTGGCGGATGCAAACACAACGGTGGCATTACCAATGAATTTACCCTTCTCATTATAAGCCAGTTGGACAGAGCGAATTTTCCCAACAACAGTTTCAAAGAATTCCTAGAATGAAAAATTAAAAGAATAACAATTATAGTTAGTATTGGGAGAAGGGACAATTTGTCAAAAAGAAAATAAATGATCATCAAAGAAAAAAACAGCGATAAAAAGTCGTTCAACGTAGATATATAGTTATCCTTTGCCACATTACTTCCTGAGATCGAGCAACCTCATAGCTTCAGTTAGAGAATTTATCCTTTTTTAAACCCGACTGCTAAGAAAACTGGTTAAGCAGTCCATTTTTGAGCGCAATGCCGTCCTTACGATTTCGAAATAATGGAAATAAATTGGCAGCCTCCTCAGAGTTTCTTTCGAAAATAAGCAGGCTTGAAAATGTGTTTTCAGATGGATTTGAAGAATTGAAAAACGGCATTGTTGAAACAAAAGCAGGAGTCAAAGAAACAGAGCTGTTATCAAGACAACCAAAGTCTTTAGGTCTTGGTATATACATTTTCATATGTGTAGTGTTTGAGTAGTTCATGACCTCAATCATCGTATTATGTAAACTAACCCATCATGTCTATTGGTAACCTTCATGAACTATTTGTAGAGCTCTCTCTCTAGGAAAGCTTGAAAGGAAATGGTACAAGCCACTAGACCTATAACAGTAGTCAACTCTATCAAATACACATAGAACACAGAAAATGTAAATTCATTGGTTGGATGATAATTGAAAACGAAAGTTCGATTTAACTATGGTGTAGAACGTATTTCGGGACGTATTCGGGATAGTGGGGAAAATAGAATGTGGAGCTCTGATTTTGGATCTTCTAGGTCTAAGCCAACTTTCTTCAAATCATCACGTTTATTTTTTTGTTTTTGTTTCAAAATAAAGCAGCAACGGTAGTAAATCAATGGTGGCAAAAAAGGGCAAAAAACTAGACTCTAACTTTGAAAATGAGTTGTGGCGAATGACAGAAAAAAAGAAGTAAAACATAATGAAATAGAATTTTGAATGAACAGAGACGTAAGCTGAAACAATGCACAAAACACAAATTGACCTGCTTTTAGTGACATATACAAAGCAGCCTTAGAAAATAATCCATCCTAGACACCAACTCTAAATAGGATTATTCTCTTTAGTCCTGTTAACATTCTGGTATTCGGCAAAACCAATACAAAGGACCAAGAGGAAAATCAACACGACCATTTAATCGTGTAAATGCTAGGGGCATCTCTTGTTGACCTATTCAAACAAAGCTATTGAACTTCAATCTCTAGAATTGGAGACAGAGCCGAGAACGGGTGAGCTATGTACAAGATATGGGATGGTTGTAAAATTAGAATTGTCTTTGACCAATAGTAGAGATGAAATAGCTGATTGAATGGTTGATTATCCCGATAACAAATATATAGACATAAGTTTGAACGACGACATCTTTCTGATTTTTCTTTTTGAATGATCACATAAATGGGGAAAAAACCAAAACAAGAAAAAAGAGAAAGCCGATTGAATAATGAATACTTGAAAATTAATTCGACCCATTATAATAACACCATTTTCTCTTTTCTATACATTTGATTCTCTTTATTAAACAGCAAAAATTATCAACATACTTTAACGGAGTGGGGTTTGATACCACTTGGTAAACCATAAACAGCAACTTTGGTTGCCCAGTCAATTGGAGAACTAACAGTGACTTTTTGGGTAATTGCGGATGGAGCTTTAGGTCTGTTTGACTTTTTGGAAACAGCAGTAGCTTTACCAACTCTTGTTTGAGGCTTAGAAGCCTTTTTGGCAGCGACTTGCTTTCTTGGTTTAGTTGGCTTCTTGTTGGCTGCGATGATTGAGTCTAAGGATTGTTCTAAAGCAGACATGATGAATTAGATGTAACTTTAATTAAGTTCGGTAGATTTGGATTGGTTTTAGCTTGTAATACAAAATATAAATGCAAGCTCGTTGATGAAAAGAAAGAAAAGTGTCAGGATATAGATGTGGATATAAAAGTGGCCAAAGTTCGAAAGGAGGCGGCCTACAACCAGCGCACAATTTTCGAAGTGCTTTCTCACTTTCCCGATTGGGAGAGGGTCGTGGGGAGAACATCTACACAACAGACGCGTCGGATATGACAACACAAGTGACGTCGATGTCAGGGATCTCTATTTCCTATTTTGATTTATGTCTTGCTTCAGTCTTTTTGTGTACCCTGTCTCTTGTCTCTTGTCTCTGATTGAAACTTATTCGTTGTATCCACCCTTATATCCTATTCTTAAACCTTAATTCTCGAATAATATATTTCTCTGCATGGCCTGATCTATCCTATCACCCCAAACATGACGGAACGACAACTAATTGACTATATAATTGTCTCAGAGTTTGACAAACTGAAAGGAATGCTGATTAAAAAGCAGCTCCCTTCAAACCTTCCTTTGATTTCAAACCAATTGGACTTTCTAATAGATTTGCTGATGCCTTTAAACTTGCACAAATATCTAAACAAAGAACATTACACCATAATACCCTTATATATCGACAACATATCTGGTTTGATCTCCTATGATAAAGATGCTCCTAGCTATGAAAGATGTTACCTATTCACAATATGTTACTTCCAAGATGATGATAGTTATAGAAACGGCACTGCAAAGTCAATCTCAATAATAATAAGGTCTCCCATTTTTGAAATTTTTAGGCCTTTACTGACCTATATATTGCACGATCTGTTTAAGAATCCGTTTAATTATCCTTTGGATAATATACTTAGCTCTTTAAACGACTTGAAACTGCTTCCCTTAATCGAACAGTTCAATTTCAATCGTCCCACTAGATTCCTCCTTACAAGACTTGAAAATTCGAAAGTGCCTTTGGACTTAAGCCCCGATCAATTTTCAATATCAAACAATGTCATTAAAACATTCATTAACATTGGTGAGCAACATCAAATCAAATTCCCAATTCAAATTCCAATAGAATCACTGATATCTTCCTCCCTATGCAATTTTGGCTTAGATTTGAAAAAAGAAGGAAATTTCAGAAAGCTACTTTTAAGTTTCAGCGAAATGGAAATTATTCAATGGGGCACACCTTCAAACGATTTAAAAAAGTCTTCAATTATACCCTATCTACAAATCAAACCGATAATGATCATAATAAATGCCCTAATAATGAAAAAGAAAATAATACTGTATTGCTATGATACTTGCTATAATGAATTGATGGACATGATTAAAAATTTAATACTACTTATAGGCAATGACAATACGGACTATCCATGGTTCCCGATCCTAGATTTAGGGAATTTACAGTTGGTATCCAATTTGGATCATTATTTGATAGGTACTTCAAATTTACTATTCAGAGAAAAGCTAAATTGGGATGTTTACGTAGACTTGGATTCTTTTGAATTGTTTGTGAAATCGGATTCCAAACAGGCGAACTTGCTATCAACAGCATCTGCAAAGTCAGTTACTTCTGATGATCTAACAAGCGATGAGTCAAGCTCTAACGGCTATCTGGAACAAGACGATAAGAGGCCAAGCATAGTAACTACCGCTGAATCGAAATTAAAATCTCTATTTAAAAGAAGCTCATCAATTTCTCAAAACATTCCAGTCACGTATCAGCACGCGTTTGATCAGACAACCCCCAGCTACATATCAGACGCCGATAATCTACTTAGCCACAATGGCAGTAACAACAGTGAATATGAAACCAATAGATTATACAATCTGAAGTCTTGGGATACTAAAAATTTTCCAAGATTTGACAACTCAAAGAGGTTACTAGGTATATGGTTTGACAGCAATACCAAAAGAGAATCCAACTTCTTTCAACTTGGCTTTAACTATAAAGAAAGTCGATTAATCCGGCTGCTGAACAACAAAACTGAAATCCCTCAAATTGATGTTCGATTGACGTCAGAGATAAATAGGTTATTATTTGAGCATCATGATGATTCCTCAATTTTGATAATCTTATCAGACCATATAATCACGTTAAAGACAATTGTTTTTAAAACTTTCAAAAATTTCGAAAATAGTTTGAGATTAACAAACTACAAGAACTTTGTCAGTTTGAAAATTGAAGAAGATGAATATAGCGGTAGCGGATTAACGATCAACAATGAATTAAAAAACTACATCAAAGTCCAACGTATTATATTACCTGTAGTTATTGGATTCCCATATTCAACAGAAGAAAATGATTCTTTCGTGTTTGAAGATCAAAGTCTGTATGATTACTACTACTCAGTATTGGTAAATAACGGTGCATACTACAAAATGTCAAAGCGATACAACGATCTGGAAAGCGATTCGGAAACTGGTTTATTGTATGGTTATAACGATCTCTGTTTATCTGTAGATTTCAGTTATTTAGCCTACATTATAGACAGATTAATTGATTCAAGTTCCAACCAAGCTCCAACGGGTTTGAAGATGGATTGGAGTTTGAGTAAGATTGAGCTATGGCAATTGTACAAGATTATAAATCAACTGTTGAAAATCTCAAACGGTGTCGCTGATAAACGATCCAAAACCAATGCAAAGAAAGCCACCAATGTAATGGGTTCAGGTGAAGGAGCATTTGAAACTTTACTGTGCTTCATTTATTTATCTAGCAATTTGTACAATTGCACTGTGGACAACACCAAATCTAACAAGATCCAATCAAATAATACTGCAACTATCAATCATCTAAAAGGTTTTGAGAAGTTACTTGTTGTTTCATCAATATATTACAGTTACAACACATTAGTTGATGGCGCTACTGGCAACGGACAAGCATTTTCGTCATCAACCCCAACTGCCAATTCATCGTTTGAATCATCGACAACTTCTTCATCTAAGATGAATAATAACACCCAAGATGAGATACTGATTGAGTTCAAGAAATTCTTGTCTTTAGTCTTAAGCAATGATTTCTTCAAAAAGATTTTAATGGTTAATTTATCTGATTTTGTGAAATTGAACATTAATGATTTCATTGATTACCATATGTGAATTGTTCGTATCGATATTACTATTATTATTGTTGCTCTGTTTTTTTACGTTTGCTGTTATTATTGTAATTTCATCTACAGTGTCTGTGAAATCTTTGTTTACCTTTATTTATTTGATAGATTTTTTTTTATTTTTTGAAATTTAATGAGAAGTTTCTATATCACTATTATTATCATGGCCTATAATAGTGTATACAACAGCAGTTTGCTTTCATTCCAGACCGCACATGTACTTGAACCTCCAAGGAACATCCATCTTATCCAAAATAACTTCAATCAACCTTATTTTATTTCTGGAATCATCAGCACCATATTCGTTTAATGCAAATTCAAGCTCACCCGGCTGTTCAACTTTAATACTGGCACAGTCATCGAATCCTAGAGCATGAAGCAATCCATCCGCACCAGATTCGCTGCCACTTGAAGACCATTTCCAGTCTGGTCTAATGTCATTGTAATCACGCGTAGGTCCTTTAATTACTCTTTCAACGGTATAGCCTGAATTATTCAACAACAAGATTAACGGCTTGGTGACTAACTCATTTGGTCTGTTGAAGTTGGAAAGCTCTTGGATAGTCATTTGGGCTGCACCATCTCCTTCGATTAAAATCAATCGGCCACCATCATTACCTATATGATCACCGTGAACTCTATTGTTTTCGGAAAGTGCAACAGAGACACCAAATGAGCAAGGCAATCCCATACCAATGGAAAGGTAGAAATGTTGACCAACTAGCTTTGTGTTTTTTGGGAATCTCAAATCAGGTAGACCAAACATTAAAGAACCAGTGTCAACCACAATTGTGTCATTTGGCTTCAAGAAAGTTTGCAAATTTTGTAAAACTGTAGTTTGTGAAATGGGTAGGGATGACTTAATTTGTTGTATTGTCCTTTCGAACTTAGAAGGTAATTTTTCTTTCTTTTGGGTTGATTGGTATTTATAAACATCAAATTGCTTTAATAATTTTGGTAAAATGTTGATAAAACTAACATCTTTGTAAATCTTCTTAGAGTCGATTTGAATATAGTTATTGTTTAATAAAATTAATTCATTTTCAATTGAAATATTCTTGTAAATTGTATTATGTCCAGAATTAATTTCATTGTAATAATTACCAACATGAATAACTAAATCTGAAGATTTAATGAATTCTTGAACTTCAATAGTGGATTCTCTTCCATTGAAATCACCAATGTAGGATTCGTTTGTTTCATCCAAAATGGATTTGCCCATAAATGTTGATAAATTTGGAATGTTTGACTTAGTAATAAATTGGCGCAAATCTTCAGTTTTGTTAAATCTATCAGTTAAAACATCTCCCAAAATACATGGATTTGAAGAGTTGTACAATTTGTCCAAGATCAAGTTTGCAATCTCGTCGGTAACGGATTCGTCATTATTAACGATTGATTCAATTTTGAACTCCGTAATTGGATGGGATAAATTTGAGTCAGAGACAAGCTGGTCAACTAAGTTGCAAGGTAAATACAAGTAACCTGGTCTTTTCTGTTTGATAATTTCCTTAATCAATAAGTCAATTTTATCAGTTGCACCGCTTAAATCTCTTATTGATTCGACTTTACAAGAAACCGATTCGGCCATCTTCTCATAAATGTAGTGATTACTTGGCTTTGTGCTATCAATGTTAGGAATCAAATGATGAATATTCTCACCAGTCTGTTTCACTTCGTTAGAAGTAGTTCCGACAACATGTAAAATAGGAACATATTCAGCAAATGAACCACTGATACCATTCACGGCACTTAACTCACCAACCCCAAAAGTGGTAATCACAACACCAAATTTATCACCACCTTTGATTGAACGTGAGTAACCATCTGCAGAATAAGCGGCGTTCAATTCGTTACAGTTTCCAAACCAGTTCAAATCTGTTGAATATAGGTGTTCAAGTAGGTTCAAGTTAAAATCACCAGGGACACCAAATATTGAATTAATACCCAATGATTGAATTCTCTTAAAAAGATATTCACCTAATGGAATCTGTTGGGACGTACTCAAAGTAGCTGTTGGCAATTCAGGAGAGATATCAGACAAAGCAATCGGAGCCATTCTTGTTTGTTAAGCTTTTAAGAAAAAGTTTCTCTTGTTGGTTTTGTTTACCTTTCTAAGATTAATCTGCTCTTTATTCTCCGTTCTTATACTTTAGTTTGCTTGGTGGGGGATATTGGATCATTTATATAGACACCTGTACTGGTCACTCGCAGTAAAGCAGAATATTGTAGTGCTCTTTTACTCCAAATACTCTGGTGGTTTTTCCCTCTTGTTCCCCTTTTTGTTATCCGCGCCCACCATACAATTCACCCCGAAAACAGCATCCATTCGGGTATCACCCAAATATCCAAATTACCCACCGTTAACCGAGGGTAACTGACACGTGATCAGCCGCAACCTTGCTCCGTTCAATGCCGCGAATAATCGACGCAAATTGTTTGCTTCTTCACGTCGATTATGGAAACCACGTCGCTGCTTCATATATTGTCTGACGTAATCCACTTAAGCCTATTGTTCAATTTTTCCTCATAAAATTTTTATAGAATATTTTTTTTTTTTTTGAATTTTTCTCAGAATAAGTGTATTTGACTTCTCAGAGTATAGATGTTGTAAATAGATCAACATTTAGCCTTTATGAAAGGCACTTATAGAGCCATTCTACACACATACGTAGACTAAATTAATAGATTATTTAACGATGGAAGTCCCTAAGCTAAACTTGTCTTCGTTAAAAGAAAAAGTTGCGAGCTCTTTGGCATCTCAAAAGGAGAACAACAAGAAGCAACAACTAGAAAAGGATAAGAGAAGGAAGCAAAGTGATAAGGATAGAAAGACTAAAGACCTTAATAGACAGAGTAACAGCGATCGAAGATCAAATGAAAAGTCAAATAATACTTACAATGATAGAAGATCTAACGAAATGCCAAGCAATAGTTACAACAGCAACATAAACTCAAATGGAAATAGAAGAGATTTCAGGCCATCAAATGATAGAAGATCAAAAGATAGAAAACAAGATAATGTTAAATCAAATGACAGAAAGCAAGATTACAATAAAAAGTCAAATAACAGAGACTCTAATAATTCTAAAAACTTCGAGCCTCAATTATCTGCCACTGTTAGTGGAAGCAATGGTAAACCAAATAAAGAATCTAAAGCTGAGATCCTTCGTCGTGAAGCATTAGAACTCGGTGCATCTGAAGCCGATATTGCTTTATTGGCTGATATTGAGGATGATGACGATGAATTAAGTGAACAAGAATTTGATGGTACTGATAGCAAAATAGATGATAAGTTGGCTGCTGACTTGAGTAAGTTCATTAAAGGTATTGGTTTAGGTGATTCTAAAGTTGATGATCTCATCGCTGAGGAAGAAGCTGAAGTTCCTGACCTGGTTGAAGAAGATGAAGAAGAGGCAGAAGAATTTCAGGAAGAGCAGCAGGATGATGAAGAAGAGGAAGATGATGAAGCACCATTTGCTGAGGAACCTGAATCTCTCAGCGAAGAAATTGTCAAACCGGTTGAGGAGCCAAAGCCTCCAAAGCAGGGATCTAACAAGGACAAAATTAACAACCTCCAAACTGTTATCACTGATAAGCTAATTGTTCCAGCTAGAAATGACTGGTTTGCAATTCCATTAGGCAAGCTTCCGCTCGAGGGAACCACTCACGAATTATCACCACAAGAAGTTGAATCATTGTTCTATGAAGCTCAAGGGATAGTTGAAAAGGAAAACACAGTTTATTACGAAGAGTTCAATAAGTCTTCATCTCAAAAACGTTTCTTGTCGCAAATTTTAGGTAGTGGTACATTAAACGATAAAATTTCTGCTTTAACATTATTGATTCAAGAAGCACCGCTGCATAACATCAAAGCTTTAGATAACATGTTTGGTATGTGTGAAAAGAAGTCTAGGACTGCTGCCTTGCAATGCTTAGATGCTTTAGTGGATTTATTCGTCAACGGTATCCTACCCCCAGATAGAAAATTGAAGTACTTCGGCAAGCAACCATTAAGTAAAAGTTTATCACAAAAGCAATTGGCTATATTCTACTTCGAAGACTACTTAAAAAAACTATACTTCAAGTTTATTGGTGTCTTAGAAAAGTTATCGCATGACTCGATCACACACGTTAGAACTAAAATCGTTGGATACTTATTCGATCTGTTGAAGGCCAAACCAGAACAAGAAGCCAATTTATTAAGGCTTGGTGTTAACAAATTGGGTGATATTGATAACAAAGTTTCGTCAAAGACTTCATACAATGTTTTATTATTGGAACAACAACATCCTGCAATGAAGCAAATTGTTGTTGATTCTGTGATTGATATTCTTTTCAGAAAGAATAACGATCAGCACGCTATCTACTACTCTTGTCTAGCTTTGAATCAGACTATTATAACTAAAAAAGAAGAGACATTGGCCAATAAGCTTGTGGGTGCCTACTTTGCACTATTCGAAAAGATGTTGATTGAAACTGACAGCCATAATACATCCAAATTGAAAGAATCCGATTATCAAAAAGATGGCAGGAGAAAAAGAAATTTCAAGAAGGGTAAGAAAGGTGGTAAATCAGTTAAAGATGACAAGACTGAAGAGGAAGTCACTGAAGAGAAAGACTCCAAGCTATTTGCTGCTATATTAACAGGCTTAAACCGTGCATTCCCATTCTCGAACTTACCTCAAAACGTGTTTGAAAGCCATTTGAATACTTTATTCAAGATTACACATTCAACCAATTTCAATACTTCTGTTCAAGCTTTATTATTAATACACAATATCATTGCCTCTCCGAAGCAAACTATGAGCTCTTCTAGTAAAGATAGATTCTACAGAACTTTATACGAATCGTTACTGGATGAAAGATTATTGACATCTTCCAAACAAGGTATCTACTTGAATTTGTTATTTAAATCGTTGAAAGAAGATAATGAAAAAGCTAGAGTTATGTCATTCGTCAAGAGAATTTGCCAAATTTGTTTATCTTGGATTAACATTGGTACCGTTTCTGGTATGATTTTCTTATTGATCGAGCTTGAAAAGACAACCCCGGGATTGAGGAACTTGTTCTACAACACTCCAATGGATGATATCTTGAGCAAAAGAGAAGCTGATGCAGAAAATGTAGCTGAAAATGGTGCTGACGAAGTTCCAGCAATTGAAGATGAAAAGCAAATCGATACAACATACGACCCAAGAAAGAGAGATCCTAAATTCACAAATGCCTCTAAATCATCATTATGGGAACTAAACTCCTTCTTAACTCATTACCATCCAACAGTGGCCCTATATGCAAGCGCTTTACTCGATGGTCCATCATCAGAAACTGTTATCACTAAACCTGATTTAGGACTATTTACCTTATCCCATTTCCTGGACAGATTTGTCTACAAAAACGCCAAGAAGAAGCCAATCACTCGTGGTTCATCCATTATGCAACCCTTAGGTGGTTCCCAAACCGGCTCTTTGTTGGTCAAAGCTACTGGTGATCCAAACGGATATGGTGCTAACGTTTCTATCCCAGCAAATACTGAGGATTGGATCAATATGAAAGCTAGTCAGATCAAGGCTGAAGATCAATTCTTCTACCAGTATTTCTCAACTAAACAAGAAAAGGCGTTGGCCTCTAAGATTGACAAGGATATTAACGAAAAAGCCAAAAGCGATGATTTCGAAGATGAAGAAGAATTGGATGATGATGCGGTTTGGAACGCTTTGGTTAAGTCTAACCCTGAAGTTGAGGGTGATAATGATGAGTTAGATGACGATTTGTCTGACTTTGATGCTGATGACTTCTCTGATCTGGATGATGAGGAGGAAGAAGAAGCTGCAAATGAAGAAGGTATTACGGCTTCTGATGACGAAGAGTTGGATATTGGTAGTGATGAAGAAGATGGTGAAGGATTAGTTAGATTAACGACAGTGGAAGATCTTGTTGGTAGCGGTGATGAGGATGACGAAATCGATGAAGATGAGGATAAGGATATTATTGATGACGATGATTCATCAGACGATGAAGACATCAAGGGCTTATTGAACGACGAAGATGAAGCTGAGTTCGATTCTGACGAGTTTGAAGCTCAAGCATTAGGCGATTCTGACGACTCTGACGAGGAAGTTTACGCTGATGAATCGGAAGAAGAAGGAGAAGTTACATCTCGTAAAGGTAAGAAAAGATCCACTTCAGATGATAAAGACGATGGTAAAAAGAGATCTACAAAGAAGCAGAAACTACCAACCTTTGCATCTGCTGATGATTATGCTAAGTACTTGGATTCTTCTGACGAAGAAGATGATTCTTAGTAATTATTCTTCACTCCAAGAACAGTTTGTATGTATGTATATACCTTGTGTGCTTTTTAATGAAAAATGAATACGTATATATAGTCTACATTACACGTATACGATTAAATAATGGGGGAATCAATAGCCAGTTTGTAATGGTAAACGCCAACATCCAACGGCTGCCGTGACTGAAACCATACTCTTTAAAGACGCTATCCCAGAGTAACAAATACTTTTAAAATAAACTGTAAAAATAAACAATAACAAAACAGAACTTTTTGAACACTAGAAGGCTTTCAATATCAGGTGAAACTAGTTCGGTACCATGAAATGGGCATCTACCCAATGATCTTTTTTATCTTGCATTACTTCGCGTTGTCCATTTTTGTAGGATCTGAATTTCATCTTGCAATGGCGCATGGCCTTGAATCTTGTTAAATTATACATTTACAAGATCACACTATTCGCTCACTTGGTATATTTATCAGTTAGTTTTCCCCTCTTCTTGATGTGCAACACTCCTTCCAATAGATTGTGAAACTAGTCCATAAAAATATATAATTTAAACAACAAGTTCGGGGAAGAAAGCCCTCTTCCACATTTATAATTACCATCGTATATTACCACACATCTACACTTTATAATTTTAACCAGTTCTTATGAGGTTTCTGGCACTACTAGCAACATTTCTGATAGCTGTTGAAGGGGCTGAGCATCCAACTACTGTGACTGCTGAACCAGCTGAGCGCCCAACTGCTGTGACTTTTGAGTACCAAGGAGTTTCTTACACTCATGAGATAGCTGAATGGGCAGGTGATATGATTATTTACGCTCCTCTTCCATCGCCAAATGAAATTCCAATCGACAAGAGAGAAAGAAGAGAATTCTATAGAGCTAGACGTGCCGCTGCTTTTAATATTGATATGGCCAGTGTTGACAACAACAGTGCTGGGAGGCTAACAAAATGATTAGTTGAACCTTGGATGCAAAAGTTCAATGACGAAAATTGCGTTTACTTACTTGGAACATTGGAAGATTCTGACCAAATGGCAAATCGTACAAGCTTAGAGTGTTTCAAGTGAGTACTTATATCGATTTATCTTTATGACCGCTAACCTATAGTAAGAATCCCCCATATGCCTGACAATTCTCAGATGGTGAGAGAGTAAACGTCCTTTTATCTGATCAAATAGTTGGGTTAAGACGCGACCTTTTCTTATATATAAAGACCTAAGAATTCCCGCTTTTTTTTCACCTTTCCTTTCTATCTTACATAGAAGAACATGAGAATATTTGCTGGACTTGAGAAGTCGGACAAGTATATAAGATAAGGAAAAAATTATGTTCAACCAGAAATCTGACCCGGAAGCAATGGACTCTGCTGCTGAACCAATATCTGCAGATTTAGCTTGTTGGCGTATGTCAATGGTGTTAATGCCATTGATATTGTTTCCACTCATACTCATTGTTTGCGTATTGGCATTCTTTCCCTGAAATAGTTCTGGAGAATGAGACCTGGCATCTGAAATTGTCAAAGTAATTGCAGGGTCTGGTACAGGGTGTACAGACGCGGTTATAGATGGGTGTATCAGCTCTTTTGGATGGACAGTTGCAGAAACTAATGGTTTATATGGGTTAACGTGCGGTCCACAATGGGTGAATTTCTTTGGGTGGTTGGTCCCGGATCCATTATCATTCAACTTTGATCTGTGTTATCGACATACTCGGCCGATAATGATTAGGTGTATGATGAAGGATCAATAACTCTGAACAAAAGACGAAGCATCGCCTCACATCACCTATGTATGGTAAGCGCTTTCATTTGCGGCCTCATGTCCTTATGTGCACTGCTCGGTTGATGCGATCCGATTCTCTTTCTTGGGAATTGACAAGGACACAGAAGACTTAGACTGGCAAGGCAAAGTATGTAATATTTTGATAGTATATAATTCTGTCACAGTTAGCTACATTACTTTGGTGGTATTGTGAGTAGTGGCTAGGTCTTAATTCCATTATACGGATTGAATGTGTATCTTTAAGCGAGAAGTACAACTTCTCAGAAGACTACTTCTTCTAGAAGGTAAATAGGTTCTAACTAACATACGTGAAGGTAAGCAATACATAATTCATATAAACCAAAATCTCTTCAGGCGTCGGGAAAAGATTTCGACATAACTAATCTCGACTATAAATATACCGTAGGGTAGTAGGGTCTGTTACTAAAGGGGAAAACGGCGTAGTTATCAGAGTAATATCATAATCTCTATTACACTATTATACATTTATTTTAAACGATTTTTTATTTTAGTATACATTCTATTTCAAATATATTATATTAAGGGTTTTATTTCTTTCTTGCACATTTTATTTTAATTTTGAGAAAGCAAAGAAGCATTTTAATTAGTTATATGTAATAGAGATCACTCTAGTACATCCCTTCACTCACTCCTGCTAAATGTTGCAGCTCCTTGAAACATTTAGCATCGCTGGATAATAGTTCGGGGGCAGTTTTCCTCAAGGAACTGGCTTGTATATAATCGGTGGTCCCATCGACAAATTCCACTTCCATAACATAACCTTTGGTCTTCTTCTGATGTCTAAGAACCGATTTCAGTTCGACTTCGACTGAACCGTCCTTATACTTCTTGAACATCTGAGCTGTAGCTTCAGGAGCACTGAAGAAGCCAGGAGGGAGGTTCTTCTGACCTTTCAACTGAGATATATGGAAAGGCGGATCTCTCTTAGAAGAAGAAGGTAAATCCAGGACATAGTTCACCGGTGAAAGTTTCTTAGTGATCTTAAAGGGACCGACGAACTTTCCTCTAAAGGCTTTGGCTACTGACTTGTTATGAACGTCAGCGGCTGAGTGGAGTTTCTGGTCGATGTAGACTATATCGCCTTCTTCAAATTCGACGTCGGTATGTTTTGCGTCAAAATATTGCTTATTCACTTGGTGAATATGGTTGAGAGCAGCTCGGGCTGTCTTGGCTTGGCGGTCCAAGATTTCCGTGATATCATCAGCGATACGCCCCTCCTCAGTAATTGAGTAAAGCATATCGGCGGGAGATGAAGGTGTGTAGCCAAGATCAATGGGAAACGGTAGGTGGCCAGCTAAAGAAATGGAAGGACTAGCGTTCAGGACATATTCGGCAGTCGGTAAGTAGTGAACCCATTGCTGATTGTCTGTGATAAATAGACGCAGGTAGTCCTGTAAGGTGCGGATCAACCGTTCGGCTTTGCCATTACTAGCATGATGATCGGTAACAGATAAATGTTGGGTGAATCCCAAATTATGAGCTAAGGAAGTGAGAAGTTGGTTAGCGAATTGACGACCTCTGTCTGAGCGAATGGATTTGGGAAAGCCGTGAAGAGGAAAATAGAATTTGATCAGGATTTCGACAAAATCTAAGGCACTGAACGTAGCTGCAACCGGGTAAAAGTGACATCTGGAGGAGAAGAGATCCACAACGACAAGGACCGAATCTACAGGTACATTAAAGTAAGTAGTTTCAGTAAAACCGGAAACAACATCAACTGCAATGGATTCCCAGCGACCTGTTGGCTGGATAGGTGGTTGTAGTACGCCGAGAGTACGGTTACAGGATTTCACCCGTTTGCAAACAACACAGCTTTCAACATAGTGGACAACAGTAGGTTCTAAGCGTGGAAAGAAATATTGTGAACGAAGACCGGCGATCATACGGTCTTTGCCTAAATGTCCGGCTAAGGGCTAAAGGAGCGTCCCTGGCTCTGTATCTAAAGATATCAGAGACTCCTCTTAGGAATGACTGCAGTGTTTCGCTAACGAGCGCTCACAAGCATGGCAATGCAGATTAAAATCAAACATAAATGAGTACTATAGTGTAAAAGTGTACCAATACTTTAGTTGTATAGCAAGTAGTAGCTGGTCTT
>BCKW01000004.1:1321242-1474454 GCA_001600755.1 Ogataea methanolica
AAGACCAGCTACTACTTGCTATACAACTAAAGTATTGGTACACTTTTACACTATAGTACTCATTTATGTTTGATTTTAATCTGCATTGCCATGCTTGTGAGCGCTCGTTAGCGAAACACTTCATCCTACCTTTATCCTATTTCCAATCATTATTGGTAGAATATGCATACCAAGCCGATCTTCCCCAGTTGAGGAGGATCAGCGTAACGCCTGCAACAATAAATTTTATTAACTTGACTGCTATTGTAGCCATGACCATCTACCCATAGTAATTTGCTCAATATAGAACCCATGATAAAGCGAATAAACCGTTAGCACTTCTAACTGTCCATCCAAAAAAGGTGACAGTCCCATTTATAACCGTATGTGTCCACCCTTCACTAAACAGCAGAATTAGCTTGACGGTTTCTGGTGCCACGTCTCATTCTCCTCAACGATTTCGTGGGTTGCCAACATGTAAATAATGAATAAAACAGGGATCGCCAAAAATGCCAAATACCCTATAAATAAATACCAACAAGGTAATGGGCGTCTTGTTTCAGCAGCAGAGTCCACTGATTCAGTAGCAGAGTCCAATAATTTAGTATCAGACTGCTTAGACATAATAGTTTTTCTGATCTTATATATGTAACTTATTTCTCGAATCCAATAATGGTTTCAAACAGTGAATTTAAATTTTGTAAATAGTAGTAGAAGTTTTCATTTCAATAATCTCAAAGAAAATACTATGGTGTTTTTCTAGAAGTGTAGTTTAAGAAGGAAGGGGAAAAAGAGTGGCTTTATATGTATGAAAGGGTCGTGTCTTAACCCAATTATTGGCTAGAAAGAAAGAGGTTGCTCTCACGATGAGAAAACGCAGTATAAAAATCTACAACAAAAAAAGATAAACATAAAATGTATAACAGAAAAATTAAAAGAATCATTTTGGTTAGGTATATCATTTATTTACATTCGTTTTTTTAGTGTTTCTTTTATTTCAATCTGCCTTGTCATGCTGACGAGAAGTCGTCATCCAAACTCCCGTAGACACCAACATAAGCTTCGCATTTTCAGCATCATTTTGATCTTCCTGACTTCTAAACCCACTTCGAACGCAGTATTTGTTTTCCATTGAATAACAGCCTTCACTTTTGCAGCCTTGTACTTGGTTAACAGCTCCTGCAATGCCGTTGTAATTAAGATCATTAGCAAGTTTATAATTCTCTCTCCAGTTCTCGAGAACAGATACGCCCCCAACATTGTCTTCCCAGTTAGTGTACTACATCCACATAGCACTGCTGTGCTTCTGCAACGTTGTATTTACTAAGTATTCGGATCTAAGGCAGTTACTCCCATGGAAGCTACCTAGTGTGATCACTGTAAGGTTTATACCTAAACCTTATAAAGCAGGATACTACGTGATCGTAATATTATATAAGCTTAAAAACAGGTAAAACCCATAAGCTCTTATTGAATTCTTATAAAGTTATCTAGTTGTAAAAGGAGAGAGAAATATAGACTTGTTTAGGCTATTCGAAAATATATGTAAAGATCAGTTTTGAATAAGAATAAATGTTTCAGAATGTATTTGCTTTAGAATAGAGTAATTCTCTAAATAATACGAAACAAGTTTGGAGTGTTGCAAGTGAGTAGTCATATCGATTTATCTTTATATTAGGAACTGTTAGGGGGGACGGCAGACTTTTATATTAGCATATTTCTGGCATTTTCAACTGTTATTATCATGTCAGAGGGAAATAATTGAATTGGGACGCGACCTTTCCTTATATATAAAGGCCCCTAGAATTCCCACAGTTTTTTTTATCATGTTACTCTTTCCCCTTTGTTTTTTCTTTCCCTTTTGTTCTTTAACTTTATCTCTTTACACTCTACTTTATATTTAACCTCCGGGACATCATATAAATATTCTTACAGCCTATTGAAATCGAAAACAGTATCATGCCAAAAGAAGAAGAGATTTCAAGTGAAGAAATTGCTGATGAATTCGATTTCAGCCAGACAAACTGGGCGAATATCTCTAAAGTGTTCATACCACTCTTAGGGGCACCGCTTTTAGTGCTTTGCTTGCTAATTAGTGTTACTCCTGACGGACCTGTGGCACCACTGATTGAGCAGGCGCATAGCAGAAGAAGCTTCGCTAACATTTTTATTGATGCCTTGGTTGAGACGTTTCGG
This sequence comes from Ogataea methanolica, assembly GCA_001600755.1. Lineage (NCBI taxonomy): Eukaryota > Fungi > Ascomycota > Pichiomycetes > Pichiales > Pichiaceae > Ogataea > Ogataea methanolica. The sequence continues at coordinate 1,323,418 of BCKW01000004.1, forward strand.
AGGGTAGTCATATTTTTCGATCTGTTGTATATCTATGCTCACTATCGCACATGGGCAAAATACTTCGGATGGGTGTTGCCTGGCCGCCAAAGGTTTCAGGACCTAAATCAATGTGTCAAACATGGTATCATTTTGTATTTAATTAGCTACGCCGCTTGTGTGTTAAAAGCTTACTCAGAAAGAAATGACTGGATCTGATGGTCGCTCAAACAATGCGTAGGGGCTACTAGGGAAGTTTTGTTTAGGTATAGGATTCAGTAGTAATGAAGGCGATGACGATGTTGAAGAAGGATAAGTTTACATCGACGCTTAGGGTCTTGACGATGAGTCTATGTCGGCGTGATGGAGAGGTATAATTTAAATAGCGACTTAAAAAGAATATTGCAATACAGGTCACAGCTTATTTTTACAAATATACATGAATACAGAACAAAAACTTTTTTCTTACAAAAACACGTTATGATCATATACTTGAATTCAATAATGTTACGTTGTATGACGGCTGTAACGAAATCCATCAAGGTGCCCTTTTTCTACTAAAGTGCGTGCATGAGTGGCAATCGATGGTGAAATGAGAATTGCGTGAACATGTATGATATATTAACTTAGCTTACCTTGCCGTAGTACGGGCTAGGATTATTAAATAAAGAAATGAGGGTGTTACGTTGAAGAAATTAATTGCTTCAATTGAGAGTTCGAGTTGCAGATAAAGATGAAGACAAAATAGTGAAGAAAGATTAAGGCTGAGAATAGGAAAACGGATGATTGGAGATGTTGAATACGGGAAGAGATCTTGTATCAGACCGAAATCGCTCCAGATCAAATGGGCGGTGTGACTAAGTGTTGTGTTTCTCTTTTTGATGTCGAGAGATCGTGAACGAGTTAACTGACAACATTAATCTGTGTTCCCCTGATGATTTTGCCAAAGACAGGGCAGCTTCTACTCATTTATTGTATATGTTAGAGGGTTAAATGAAGGGGGTCAAAGGAGAGTTGGGAATATGAAGAATATATGCAGTTGGGCTCAGGCAAGGCAACGTAATATTAGCAGTACTGGTGCTGGAAAATTGTGTTCTTGATTCGGTTATGTAAAAAGATCATTCCCGTTCAGAGACTAGAAGTCACTGCTTTTGGCTGTGTAATTTTGGGTCAGTAAGATATTAGTTAACATAATAGGGCTTCTTAATGAAAATGAGAGACCAGTCAGTACATTTGTTATGTTTTGCCATGAATCGCCGAGAAAGTTTGGGACTTCTAAAAGTCGTTTGCATGTTAGCAAATGTTTAATTAGTTTCAAAAATCTAGGTAATCTGAAGCTTGAGGAACTGGAATCTTTCTATTGTTCAATTGTCTGAGGATGGTCAGTCAAAGCCTACGGCAATTCGGTTGTGGTGCATGGCTGTGGACATCCGCCTGAAAACTTGCGTGGATGAATTGGCTGGTTTCCAAGTCCTTTTTTTTAGATTCCAAACAAAGCCTTTATATGGTAGGACCCCATTGAGGCGGAAACTAACTTACAGGCGATGAAAATTGTATACCTGTCAAGATAATTAAATTACAATGCTTGGTTGTGTTGATATGGTATATACAAACGGAATATGCTTCAGTATTCTTTACGCTGGTACTGAGTAAGTTGGAAATGCCACTAAACTTCTTTCGCTGCTCCTTTAGCTCTGATATAAAGAGGAAAAAGAGCGGAGGTATTTTGGATATAACTTCATTTGTATTCCAAATAATAAAAGAATTTGTGAAAGAGCAGATACCATACTGCATTGGTGTATTTTGCACTCATCGTTTTGGAGGCGTACAATCAGATGCTCACCTTATATGAGGGGTTTAGCTTCCTATGAATCCAACAATATATATCGGTATTTAGAAAGTGTTTTATCAACTTGAAAAGGCTACAGTCACTCTCGATGTTATTCTATAAGTACAAAGCTGCTCACTACCAATAATGGTGACGATATCCGTCTCAACAGTAAAACAAGGAAAAGCTATATAAATTGGGTAGATTCATTCAGAGTTTCCAACCACCCATAGCTAATTACGCAAATGCTCTTTGTTTCAAGTATCCAATTAGGATTCGATGTCGAAAAGTTATTGTAAATAGCTATTGTGTCCCAAGTTCTTGAACTGCAAAATTTCAAAGAGAATTTAAAAGACTAGAAAGAGAAAATCATTTATTATGTTCTTTTACCTTTTTAACGGATGTTTTGTGTGCCCTCATGAAAAATTTTCTCCGTTGCATGGCTGGATGTTGAAGAAAGTCCCTATCTGTTTGATTTCATGCTCTAATTTCCGGAGCCAGGCTATTTCCAGGATATTAGAATCATACGTGGTAGCTTTACGTCGCAGTGTGAGGAATTCAAACACGCTGGTAGACTGCCGACTGAACTAATCTTCGTGGAAGGGAATAGGCCCTCTATGTATGCTTTTTATCTCACTTGGCAGCGACTAAGCAGCGAAGTCTCGTCCTTGTACCTTTTCAGTGGGTTGGTTTTGTTGCCGGGAAGTATCCCAAGCAGTCAACTGAGGCTAGTATAAGGCTTGTGGATGTAACTGTGTAATCAAGGTGAACAGCTTTCTGCCAGAGCATCCAGTTTATGAAGCCGACATCCATTCTAGACGTATCAGTTGGAGCGGGCGAATTCCCGTTCTTGCCAACGAACTATGTAATTGCCTATACCGAGGCGCTTAAACGTATTCATATTTCTTCTACAAACTCCCAAGTGCATGCCAACGTCCAAGCTGAATCTCTAAAGTTCAATTACTAATTGGAAAAAGGCAGTCTGAGGGTGGTATTATGAAATCTATTGTAAAAAAGACTGCATATAACATTACTGTATACGGCTAGTGATTCGTACGATTTAGGAAGAATAGCAATATACAATGCATGGAATTTTCGCTTTTATTTTCACGGAAGCTTTGTTTTGTTGAGATTTTTGTAAGTGGAGTGATTCCTGAGGGATAGCCGTTGCTAATACATTAGAGCCTTCGAAGAGCCCTATAGCGTTAAGTTGCGTAGCTCGTATAAGGTTCTAAACTTTTCTTTATAACTTTTGAGTGTGGGTGGATACACACATATTCAACAACCCCAATGCAACATATTAAAGGTTGAGAGTTACATTGTTTTCACACCTTTCTGTCTTGTGCACACGTGAGCATTTTTTAAAAGAAAAGATGTCCCAGACTCTTGGTTATTACTAGAATGTTATTTATAGTTTATCGTTTGGGGATTTGGGAGAGCAATCTTTGGCCAAAGTAAGGTTCCGAAATTTAAAGCCGAATTTTGATTTATTCAATAGTGGCGCGATGGGCGTTTAAGAACGTTGTAATGATACTTCTAATGTGTATACCCACAGTTGGGACTAACTGGTAGATAACGAGTCTGTTAGTAACTAGAAGGATAACTATCGGTCCATGTCCAGATCTGTATAGCATAGCAGTCACTGATGGCAGAGGCCTCTAAGTTCAAACCCGTAAAGCAACGGAGAAGTCAAAGCAAAATGAATTGCTTTCTCTCTATCATTCGATAGCCACTGCACCAGCACAGTGGGAGTCCCTAGGGGGACAACAGAATTGCCTAGGGGGACAACAAACTTACGTAATACATTATGTAACAACAAAATGACATAATCAATTGTACCACAGCATGACGTAATCAGTTTTGTCCGCCACTCCTTTACCTTACTTTACCGCAGAAAACACGTCACCTTTTACTACAACAACTACTTTCCATCCTCCACTACTACAAGAATATCCCCTTCTTCTTGGAATCTAGTTCTTCATCTGATTCTTTATCTCATCTTTTATCCAATTTTTTATCCAATTTTTTACCCTATCATGGAGCCACCAATGGAGAAGGTCTCTGAAACCAGAAATGAGCTAATTACTTCAATACAGCGGCATTCCCTCTCTCATGGCTACGTTTTTACCACCGTATGTATAGTAAAAAGGGTGGTGGACAAAACTGATTACGTCATGCTGTGGTACAGTTGATTATGTCATTTTGTTGTTACATAATGTATTACGTAAGTTTGTTGTCCCCCTAGGCAATTCTGTTGTCCCCCTAGGGACTCCCCAGCACAGTGGTCAGGTCATATCTAACCTAGCCACTGCCTCTCCCGATTCGGACGCACGCGCTAGCTCCCATTTCCCGAAACAAGCCCAGACCTTGCCCAGAATGGGAATTTTGAACAATAGAGGTGTAAGGCACGTTCTGCAACGGACGCGGACTCTGAGCTGCGGATCGTTTCACTTGCCGGCCCCTGTTGCGTGTGTGTGAGCCGTGCCTCTATCATGTACTATTTGCCCCTATCTTCCTCTTTAGTGAGATCTGCCAGCTTATGTGCCTTGTATCTCTCTATTGTATTAATCAAGCAAAGCATGCATGGGTACCTAGGTAATACGCGCTATAAATCCGCTCTGCGCAAACCTTCTTGAATGGGATCAAAGCACAGACCTGAAAGCAAAAGCATTAAAACCAGTTCAAGGCTTCCAGCCTCACTGCGCCATGTTCAAATCTTCATGACTATTGACATCATAAATAGTATCTGCCTTGTCTATGTTTATTTGGCTTCTCTCTGATTTCCAACTAACTATCCACTCTGAGAGAACAATAACCGATATTTTGAATTGTTACTGCTTGCTGTCTTTTCAACTCCCAGGATCTTAAACTACCGTTCCCAGTGTATATTGCATCTGTTCTCTTATTGTTATTTCCATTATTATTTTTTCAGACTGATATATATAGAAATATTTATATCGATGAAAAAATACTAGATTCACTTCAATCAGTCCCAAAAAAGACAGAGTTCAGATTACCTACTCACACAAGTTTGAACATTGAATAGCTTTGCTGTTTATAGCATTTCATATATATATATATGCAACTATCTGTTTATCAATAGCAATCGTTTTGTTTCGCAGATCTCATTCCATTAGTGTCTATTTTTATTTTCACCAAATCAAGTGCTGTGCTCTCTCCTTGAGAATATTTCTATTCATCTCAATTTGTCACTATTACTCGAACCACATTACTTGACCACCTCCACTTTGAATTGAAATTTGATTAATCTTAACGGTAACTATCTATTAGAAGCAATTCAACGACTATAACATACTAAACTCGTTCGTAGCAATTCTCTAGTCATATAATTACAACAACCATTTGCAATCCGATCTTTAAGCTGCCCATTATAATAGTTTAGTCAACACTTTCGTCTTTACTTAAAGAATATACTCATATTGTTCTAAAACATCGTTTCCAATAACAAACGCCAACTATAATTCAGTCACTCCAAAAACAGGAAAACAATATGTCAACCAACATCAACGATACGCCCATTACAACCAAGTATGGGCTAAGTGGTGCTGATATCCCAACCCCACCAAGTACTCAGGGTAGACCGATACGAGGTTCTCAAGCTCCAATGATTGTCGATATCACTCTGGATAAATCTGGTAAGCAAACTTACCAGATTCATAAAACAAACGGCAAAAAATCAAAGAAAGCAAGATCAATGCCTGACTATAACGATGAGCATTTTGAAGATTCCAATAGTAGATGCTTAGACAGTTCACCAACTAGCCATAAGAAAAGATTAATGGATCAAGATAAAGATAATGGCAATGCTAAAAGAAAACTAATCAAGAGGAATTCTTCCACTGCAACTAGCAAAGAAAACCGGAGCCCAAAATCTGATCATGTTGATACGGACGCAGATGCCGATACCACAATAGTGGAACAAGATAATAATTCAGACGGTGAAATTTGGTCAGAAGATGTTGAAGAAGCATTCAAGGAATCCTTGACAATAATTCCAAAACAGGGATTATCAAAAATTAAAATCAGTGGAAGATCATGTGGTAGAAACGAATTAATTTCTGAGTATATCATGACTAAAACTGGGAAATTTAGAACAAGAAAACAAGTCTCTTCACATATTCAAGTTATCAAAAACATGAAGAAAGACCAACATTTGATTAACATTATTTTGAATGGCCCTCCTAAAGATGCTGAAACCGTTAGCAAATTTGACGAAATCTTTGGTAAGATCGCTTTGGCCAAATCTGTTGGCGCCGCTGTTGGACCAATTAGACAAAATTCACCTGCCTCAAGACAAAATTCCCAATCTGACGAAAAGCAACAAAGTCAATATGGAGATTCGCCAATGACCCCTGTTAAAGTTATCAAATCACGTCCAGTGATCGCCATGAACGACTTGCAGAAAATTGAAATCACTTTGAAAAATTTCACAATGAGTTATATGAACTTCAATTATCCTCAAGATTCACACTACTTCACTAGACTTCCTGAAGACTTTATGAAGTCACCGTTGAGAATTAGAACAAATGCAAATTTGAAACATCGTTTCCCACAGTTATTTGAACTGATTGACGGAATCAAATCAAAAGTTTCACAGGCAGCCCATAAAACCTCCTCATCGAACTCAAAACAAGTGAAAAATATTTCAATTCCACCTGTCCCAATTTTGCACGGTATGGTTAAACTCGTGACACCATCTTTAGGTAAGGATATCGTTTCTGGTAAGTACAACGTCTCTTCATCTATAAGTATAACCAATTTACCCGCTTCTGACGACAAGTACTGTTGTCTCACTGTCGTTTATTCATTCGGTAGAAAAGTTTTAACAACTTTTGAAAAATTGGACGCTAAATCTGTTAATTATGATGAATCCACAAATGCCAAAGAAGTTAATTTTGACTTGAGATTAGGTACGAATTACTGGCATGACTTTTTCAACGGTATTCATAAACTGTTGAACAGGAGTCTGGCCGGTGGCACACGATCTGTCATTGGTAGTGAGGAAGAAATCCTATCAAAGGCTATCAAAGGAATCACTATGAAACAGGTTATATTCAATAATGATGAAGAATATGATGACCAAGGTAAGTTTGATTTAGATTTCTCACTTGATGATATTGAAAAATCAAGTGTTAGATCAATCATTCTTTGGGAATTTTTAAAGGTTGATGCTGTTGTTGATATGAACGTTACTACAATGAGACGTATGCATTTACCCAACGGTCAACCGGCATCTGCAAATCAATCTGCACCACCACCATCTTCGTCCGAAATATTGACAAACAAATCATTATCGGTTCACGAATCGCACAATCATCATTCCCAAAAACAGCAGCAACAACCATTATCGAATCACGCAAAGCTACATATCAAACCATACACTACAGCAACTACAGCATCTTTCATCACAAACTGTAGCGAGCAACAGTTCACATCACATCAAGCTCCTCAGCATCAATCTCAAGAACTTGGCACCATATTTCCAACTCCAATAACTGCATCCGTTACACCAATATACCACGACAGTGTTCCGTCAGGTCAACGCTCTTACCACCTTTATGACGATCATTTTCATTCACACCCCGGTATAACTCCATTTGGGTATAGGAAAGAAATCGAAGTTAAAGAAGAAGTCAATGATGATACGTTCAGTGTTAACTCAACAATGAACCCACTCCTGTACGATATCTTTGGCCATCAAAATCAGCCTATCGAACAGCAAACTGAAACTCTTCCTAGATCCCCACTGCCAAGAGGACATCAAGAGCCACCGACGCCAATGACTGGCAGTCTGTCTATCGGTATTCCAATGGTTGCTGATCCTTCTGGTCTGAATTACGCTGATCTAGCAACTACAGATTATCAAAATCGTTATGATGTGGGTGTTGTTAATCAGTTCGGCGATTCTGGTCCATTCACCATCAGTGGTGATGGTGGTGTTGTCGTCAAAGACGAAGATGGGCTCAACTTCTTGTGGTGATTTCTTTGGTATTTATTGTTTCGTTTTATCGTCTTTGCTTGGTACAGATTTATCTGTTTTCAACCGATTTCTCGCTTTTATAATTTCTTACTTTTGCAACTGTTGTGTTTTCTTATGCTCACGTGTGTAGTTCTTTTAAGATTTCGTTCAAATCATCGTCTTTCCTCTTTCTAGAGAGCGTACCTTTGATTTAGAGTTTTGTTTGTCCAATCGATACCTGTTCCTGTATTTCCTGGTATTTTCTTTACGCTTGCTTTCAGTTTCTGTAGCTTTCTTGCAATATACCTTCAAAAAAATTAACTCTTTCATTAGTATTTCTATACTGTTGTCTCACTATACGATAACCTCTCGCTGGTGTCATGCGATTAATAATAGAGCGTGGGAGCAAGTATAATCAAATTCAATCAAAATCAGTAAAATTATTTTTTAGTATTTTTACACTGATTGTAAATCCAGCTATATTACAAGCAATAACATAAAAGTTATCAACAAATTCACAGCAATCCTACTTTCGATTAACTGAAACTTTTCCAGATGTCATCTCCTAGCAAGCCCTATTTTGAACAGGGACAAGATCCCAAACAAAGGAAGTTTAAGTACAACAATCACCATGTCGTCAACCTGACCGAATAAAGAGAGCGCGAGAATAGAGGGGTTTTAAAGGATACCACGGCATTTATTACCTGTAACCAGTTCTGTGCTTGTAATCTCTGAATTTAGGTCAAGTGCATCCAATACATACTTCAACGTATCATTGTGGCTGACTTCTAAATAGTAGCTACAAAAGATTTTTGCGCCTGCTAGTTTTGAATTAAAAGAACTTGTGACCAACGCACGGTTGCAGAACCATAGCACTAAGATAAGTTATCTAAGCTATCTTGTAGTATACGCCTCTTACAAAAAATAATGTGCCTATAGCATATATAAATAAAGAAGACAAATTATCAAAGAATAATAAAAAAACAAGAGTGATGATATTATTCATACCTATACATATCCATTAACAAAATATACATACATCAATTGTATGACAACAACAATATATATAAGATTCAATCAAAGGAGGTACTAGATAAAAAAACATAAATTATAAAATAAAATAAAGCTTCATGTTGTTATATTTTTCCGAAAAGTTAAATCATACTAAACAAAAGACATTTATTCTTGAGCCAATAAAGCTTCCTTCTTTTCAGCAACTCTAGCAGCTCTTCTTTCTCTAGCAGCTCTGTTTCTAGATCTTCTAGCTTCAGCTTCTTCCTTCAAAGACTTTTCTCTAGCAGCTTCGGCCTTAGCTTGGATAATGTGTTCGACTAAAGCTCTTTTGTGCTTAAAGGTGTTACCCTTAGCAGACTTGTATAACGAGTGGTATAAGTGTTTGTCGATCTTACCAGCAGCTCTGTACTTGGCTAAGAGACGTCTTAAAACTCTTAATCTTCTCATCCATAGGACTTGAGTTGGCATTCTTGCTTCAGCGGTACCCTTTCTCTTACCATAGCCCATGTGTCTACCACCTCTTCTGGATTCAGCTAGGGCCCTAGCGTGAGATCTAGAGTGGACAGTAACTGGCTTCTTAACGACAGTACCGTTTCTGAACAACTTTCTGATTGCTTGTCTTGAGTTAGCTTGGGCAATTTCAGAGGTTTCATTTGGATCTAACCAAATCTTTCTCTTACCACAACCTAAGACTGAAGCTGCGAGTCTCTTTTGAGTACGTAGGTTAGCCCTTTAATAAAATGATGATTAAATAAAAGGTTAATCATTAAAAATGTTAGTATATCTTGAACTACTTGTAATCAGTAATTTGTGTGGAACCATTGAGGGAAACGAATCGCTAGCCCTAGGAAATTGACGAGTTATGAAAATGAATCTATGTTGACTGACTATTGGAGAGAAGTTATGTTCCCGGAAACTACGTTTGCAGTATGAAATGAGCAGACATCTTTTATTATTAAATCATACTGATGAAGCAAAGTTAGTTCGATGATAAAGACAAATGCAACTTAGCTAAGACAATCAATATAAGAACAAAATAAAGCATCCTGAGATGGCTGAATATTAATGAAATTCTTAAATGTTATCTTTGGTTGAGTTCAAGCTTTTTCTTCAAATCATAAAAATGTAAGATACATATTATTCAAATGATTAGATATCATATTCAACACGGTAAGCTTTGAATAGTGCGTTGTCTGTTATTATGGTATTATAATATTTCAGTCAATGTGACTGTCTATGCACAGTGAGTATATAGTATATATCCGATGATGTATTTGTCGTTCATGGGTACTTTATTGCTTCATGTAAATTCATACAGTATATCTCAATAGTTGCTGCTTTTCCTCCCTAGTTGGAATGTCTTCGATGTTATGATTTCTATACTGTGAATGCTATATGTTCTGAGCTCTCCATGTAATTATATCGTAGATTATTAAACTTTCCATAACTTCAACTCAATCAATTTTCAGCTGCCAAATCTTTCGACCCTCTGGCTTTAAAGTCATTGTGTTTCCTGTTGTAATTATCACATACATTTTAATTAATTAATTAGATATGTCTAAAATTAATAACTGAAGGTATCAAAGTAGGTTCAAAGTGTTTATGTGTTACGCTTTGAAATGCAATTTTAAAGAGAGCAAAAATTTTAGGTGAATGGTAAAAGGTGCGTAAAGGAAGAACCTTTGGCAAGGTCCTATTCCTTAGGAAAAGATCCATTCGTTCAATCAGGTACTGTGATCAGGTCAAGGGGCCCGCCCCGTGTTCCCTCTTCCTTCCCAGCCGCGAACATCAGGAGGCATGGACGGCCCACCACAAAAATTTTTCAGGGGACCTGGCGGATTCCTCATGGGTCACTTTTCACAGTCACTTGCGCTAATCCATTATGTCAGCCAGGGAGCAGTGCGGCTGCTCGTTTTTGTTTTCCCAAAACTCCTCGCACCATTTGTAAGACTCTTCTGGAGCCCTCTCAAAACCCTTACCTATTCCACGTGATTAAGGAATTTATGCCAGCTCTTTGGGTGTGCAGAGATGCTCTCCTTTGGCTTATTTCAATCGACTCGTCGACGCATCTTGTCGACGCTGGACAGATGTGCTGACATAACCCTCTATTTTTATGCCGCCCTGCAGGGCGTTAAGATTAAAATTAAAATAATTTTTCTATATGGGAAAATTTTCAAATTCCAAATCTGTAACAGATGGTTTATCAATTTGATTTTGTGTATACTGAGATAAGTACTTAAATTCCCATACCAGGCCCTCTTTTAGGCAATAATCAAACCATATATAGATCACAACATCAGAAATGGCCCACTCATCCCGATCCAAATCCAAGTTAAGAGCCAAGAGCGCTAAAGTCACCGGCAAGAACTCTGACTACTTGAAGATTAATGAAGACAGAAGAGCCAGATTAGCTCAAAAATTAAAGGAAAACTTAATCAAGCAGAAGTTAGAAAAAGGAGAAGCAATTGAAGAAACTGTCGAGTCTGAATTTAAGATGGAGACCGACGAAGTTGCCGCAAAGGTCTCAACTGCCGGTTGGAGAGCTTCCAGACACAATCAGTATAAGAAGCATAATGCCTCTAAGAAGAGCAAAAAGAACAAGACCATGAAGTTCTAGGCTTCGCTATCATTTAAATTTTCCTATGCGCCGAAAGGTCATTCTTGCTTTGTTGATATTGGTAGGGCTCATTTATTTGATCTTTGGCCTTCTATTAGCTCAAATGCCAACTAGAACAGTAGTAAACATTCAGACATGATGGCTTCTGACATCCGTTATACCGATGTGTTGCCTATTCAATTATCCTTTAACTTTCATAAACTTTAATATTTGAAGCTACGTGAATTTGGGCAACGTTAATTTCTAATATAGGCCATATTGGCTAGAAAAGATTCTACTGTACTTGATTATTGCTCTTTCTTTCCTCTGCGCATGCCATACATACATATATTTTAACCGTTTTCTGCTCTTGTCTTTTTTTTATTTATTTAACATCTTCGATTGAATTTTACCGCACGTTAGTCTTAAGTTTAAAACATCACTTCCCTAATCTTCATGTAAATAAAACGACTTGGAACATCCCTCCCCACCTACTCAGTTTGGCAATAATCTGTCATTTATATTTGCGAGTCACTAACATCCCCAGAGATTGTGTCAAAGGCCTCATAGTGCTTAAGTTAAGAGGGCACTTTTTTTGTTTACTAGTACCCTACTTCTGAAACCCATTTTACTAAAAAATAACCTCGTAAGAAGGAATATAAATGTAACTACATGAAGATACCTTCAATTAGCTCTGTTCTATCGAGAGCGTTTATCTCCAAGGGGGCTTATGTCTACAATGATCCTGACATCTGTGAAGAACTAGGCAGTGCTGTTATCACCTCAGGTGGTTTGAATCAACGGTACAACACATCGAAGAAATCCAAGATCAGTGAGGCATTGAGCAGCAACTTGAAATACAATGAGATGATAAAGAAAACTTTGACTTTAGGATTAATAGAAGGCAATAATGATACACTTAAAGGGAAATTAGAAGATTATAGTTATCATTTAACTGCCTGGTCTAAAGGTTTAATTTTAGCTCTAAATGACACCTTACTAATATATCACATCTCAAAACTTGGAAACGAGTCCAATTATGAAATAACGAAAACAAGCATAGTCAAACTATCATCGAATAATATCGCCGCTAATGAAATAACCCATATGATTGTCAGACGCAACTGTCTTTACACTTTACAGAAGGACAATCATATATCTGCCATATCTTTACAAACTACGGAGATAATTTCCCAAGTTCAATTATCAACTCCAATAACATCTTTTACAGTAGTTCAATTACAGGATGTGAATCTCGTACTTGGAATGGGACCAACCTCATTACTTGCCGTCATCACACATGAATATGCTACGTCATGGGGAAAGTTATACATCAGTAAAGAATCGAGTACTCTTCTTAATTTTTGGCCTGTGGGGGTCATTCATATGAGTAGGCACTACTTGTATATAATCGGGCCTAAAGGTAATTTCCAAATATACAGATACTCGTCCAATTCGAAATCGCTCGTTGAAGCGGATAGCAAAGCGTTGATCAGCATTTTTAGAAATCAAGTTGGCGACAATAGTTTTGGGAGAATACGAGACGTTATTCAAGTTGGCAATCATAATTCATTGAAATGGGTTATTTTTCAAGAGTATGGATGGGTAATTTATGAGTTGAATAGTGGAAAGTTGATAGATTTGATTTCTTCTCCTTCAACTTCACAGTTTGAAAAAGCTATTGTGATGGCCGAAGAAGACTCCAATGGTAATAGTGAGGATGGCTATCAGTTTGCCGTTCTTCTAGTTAACGAGGACATAATGTATATCAAAAATGGTAATGTGCAGTTAATCTATAAGTCTGATTTGAGTCTTTTAGATGCCGTCTTCTTTGACAACGACAATTTTATTGGATTATTTAGATCCGAGGACAATCATTTTATATTGAAGTCTGCAGCCACCGACAATTTATCGTGGGCACCATTAATTGGTGAGGCACAAAGTTTCTTAAAGTTTACTGATAGTGATGAAAATTTTGGATCTGAATTCAAGAAAACTTTTGATGATTTTACTGTTTTTTGGAGTAATTCCGAAGGCAATCTAACGATTGCCGACAAATATGATGAAACTTCGGTTTTAAGTAGATTTAGTTCAATAGGATATGAAATTCATGAAATTATCGAGATCAGTGAGTTAGTGCCCCCTTTAAGAAGCTCAGATGGGTTATTAGAGCACCATCGTCGATACTTAATAATCATTGATAAACACTCTGGGATACATGTTCTGATTTTAAACTCGAAATTAACTAGATTAATCAACTCATGCTTTATTGAAGCAAGCAACTTCAAGTCGATGAATTACTGGGAGAATTTGAACTATTTAGAACTTACTAACCCCCAAGATATAAATCATAAACGAATATTACTGAGTTTAGATACACTCATGCAAGCTGACGGCTATCAACTAAATGATTCAAAAATCGAAATTTTCAGAAACGATACGTTGTTCTCTATTGGTGACCTTCCCATTGTCCTAAATGACTATTCGCTTGGAAATAACGTCAGATTTGTCCCCTTTGATCATTTACTACAGGATGAGAAACTTGCAAGGTCAGTTTTGAATACCCTTATTCATGGCTCTAATGAGGTCAGATGGATTTCAATAGGGGACGAGGGTCCCAAGAATCTCACGTTTTATAATTCAACAGTGGGCATCAATCAGCATTCTGTCAAATTTCTCTTGTTATTAGGTATATTATCATCCGAGTCATGTTTAACTATCCCTGCAAACGTCAATGAATTGTTTTTAGCTTATGCACTGGATAATTTTGATTCTTACCATCTTTTACTTAAAGAGCTTTGTTCTTTCTGCCTATTCTCAGATGAACGAATTTCCAAGCAGGCACTTGAATTTTTAGACAATATGTTAACTGGAATAGGATGGGTCAACGATAGCATTATCAAGGTGTGGTTACCGTGCTTGAAATTAGATTGTTACTGGGACTCTAATGACGAGGAGCTAGACATGGTTTATTCAGTTTTAATCTTTGGATTACTATTGAGTCACGATTCTAATGATGTTTATTTGCTGCATGATGACATTCCATTTTTCTTCATGGATAAACTCCTGCTGCTATTGAGGAATCAAAAAACTGGCCTAATCGTCCAAATGATGTTCAAGTTGATTAGTCAATTAAGCGTTGGTATTTTCAACAAGAAGCTTATACATCCTTATGTTTTTTTCACCGTGATTCTTCAAATTAGATTTGAGTCTGCTAAATCTGCTAATATGATTGTTTTTGATGCCTGCAATGAGTATTTGGGTTCAATTCTAAAGGATAACCAGTCGATACCAATAATCCTTGTTGGTAACTTGTTGAATCTTCATCATAACTGTATAGAGATTCAACTGTCAATACTGGATTACATTAATTTTATATTGATTGAAACAGCAAATGAGATCGATTCTAATAATTTGTTTATTTTAATTAATGCGTTGATATTGTACTTCATAGTGCTACAAGATCATACAAAACTTCATCATGAAAACAAGCAGCTTTGGGATACCCTAGATCTAACAACCAATATTCTAACGACAAAATTTCATAAATCTATTGGATCTCATTTTCAGCAAACCGGGGTCCAAGAAAGACACTCTGATTTATTGCACCTGTCAAAGCACAAGGCTAAAATATGCCTAATGCTCGATGATGTTACTCTAAACATTGGGTATAAAGGTGTGATTATCGCTAACAGTGCATGCCATTTAAAACATCATGAAAAAGACTGGCAGTTGTTTTCATTGAAAACAGGTTTTTCAAAGCCAAATCAAAAAGAAGATGATGACTCGTTTTTAGAAAATTTGAGATTTTTAAAAAAGAATATGGGGTTCACAGAATCTTTAATAAATCCAAGATTTTCTTTGGATGGATCGAAATTATCATGTTTTGATTTTGGAAATTATTCAATAAAGATATGGGACCTTCATGAAGTTAAGTGCCAAGATCAACTTGATATCAACATCCTTAACAATGTTAACATTCCCTTAAAGATTCAAAACTTCTATTTACTTTTCTTACAATCATATTGGAACACGAACATACAGTTGAGTAAGATTAATACGGACACACAACTTTTGACAGTACTCAAAGAATTCCAAGAATCAATAGGGAAAGTGGGTGGAATGGGCGGAGAGGCCCAAACCAGCGGTAATGATGATGGATCAGAGGCCTTTGTTATTGAATCTGCTGGGGAAATCTCAATGGTTGATCTAATGTTCAAGTATTACAGTGTTTTCGATGACATAAAATACGAAGACTTGGATATGGAGTGGATTGCTGGAGATAAGATCATTTTGAAGTTGAAGAACAAAGTAGTGTTTGTGTATAGTAATGTGTAAGTGAAAACGGGAAATATCTCCCTACTCGTGGATGTCTACCCCCCGCTTCGTCCGACGCCGCACTCTTCCCAATGCGGACATAATGGAATTTGTCTTGATAACTCATGACGGCCTTTTCGTATCGCTGTAATTAATACAGCACATTCTAACTACAAGGGAATTAACTATTGTAATAAACAGTACCAGAAATAACATTCTTCTTTGTCCTTTGTCTCCATACAACTAACTTTAAAGTACATATTTTTTGAAGCTGTGCTGTTCGTTTGTAAATTGTTTTCGTGTTTCAGGGATCATACAACGTCTCTCTTTCACTCACTTAAATTTACATTCCCCACACTGACAATAAGAATAGATTTAACAAGCAGCCAACTGATTGCAAATCATGCCAAAAATTGTTCTATTACGGATCAGTGACTCTGGTGAACCAATTGTAGGTAATAACCATGGAGTTTTAGCCCTGCCAGCTTATCCACCAACTCCTTCTGCTCGACCAGGAGATGCCCTTTTCATCTTAAGATTTTACATTATCGCTGGTTCAAAGATTGCTAACAACGGTACAATTTGGACAGATGCCCCACCTACCCACGATAAGACTTATAAGAGAGGTAAATTCTATGGCCATAAGATCGATTCATCATTCTGTAAAGATACGACCATTGACATCAAGATTTACAACCCTGGTTCTTACTGCTACTACCTTGGTTACAATTCTTTAGAAAACGATGATACAAAAGAAGAATTTAAGACGACAAGAAAATTCTACTATATCGTTCCACCTTCACTTTACATCAACGACACTTATGTTCCGTTGAATTCCGTTAGTATGCAATCCATGATTTCCAAATGGATGGGTACAGATATTGAGAGAGATTGGGAACCGCTATTTACCGAAGTTGCTAATAAAGGTTACAACATGATTCATTTTACACCTTTACAACATAGAGGTGAATCCAACTCCCCATATTCAATCTACGATCAATTATCATTTGATCCTGAAATTTTCAAAAATGGTGTTTCGGATGTTAAGTCAATGATATCAAATTTGGAAACCCAACATGGGATTTTGTCAATGACCGATGTTGTTTTCAACCATACCGCCAATAACTCAGAATGGATCAGGGAGCATCCTGAAGCTGGGTACAATCAAGAAACAGCCCCACATTTGAACGCAGCTATAGAGTTGGACAAATCGTTGTTGCATTTCAGTAAATATATGAAATGGCATGGCTACCCGACCAAAATTGATAACGTTTCAGATCTGTTGAAGGTTATGGATGGTATTAAGATTTTCGTTTTAGGAGATTTGAAATTATGGCAGTATTACGTTGTTAATGTGAATAAACATTTAGAAGAATTGGAGGAATATTGGACTGGATATAAACATAGAATTTCATGTTCCGTGCAAGTTCCTAAAGATACTATTTCAAGCTTGCCTAAATTTGCGGAATTCATTAAAGGTACATGTGCAGTTACTGAATTTGGGCTAGGTTTGAGATTCGGCAATGCTTTGAAGATTGAAACTTTCGCTGATATTTTGTTCTGTGCTTATGGTGATTGTAATTTCAGTGAAATTAGATCACACGCCCATAGATTATTGGATGAAATTAACCTACCATTATACAAAGCCTTTGATGAAGACAACAGCGAAATTCTGGAACAGCTTTACAATAGAATCAAATATCAAAGAATTGAGGAGCATGGCCCTAAGATGGGAGAAGTCACTGAAGATAGCCCATTGACTGAACCATACTTCACTAGATTTAAAGGCAAAGATGGTAAAGACTGGGCACTAGCAAATAACGGTTGGATTTGGGGTGGTAACCCGATGGTTGATTTTGCATCCAACCAATCAAAATGCTATTTGAGAAGAGAGGTGATTGTTTGGGGTGATTGTGTCAAATTGCGTTATGGCTCTAAACCCGAGGATTCACCGTATTTGTGGTCCAGAATGATTGAGTATGCCAAATTATCAGCTTCTTTATTCGATGGTTTTAGAATTGATAATTGTCATTCAACTCCATTGCACGTTGGCGAAGCTTTATTGGATGCAGCTAGAGAAGTTAACCCTAACATTTATATTGTTGCTGAGTTGTTTACTGGTAGTGAAGATTTAGATATTATCTTTGTTGAAAGATTGGGTATTTCATCTTTAATTAGGGAAGCTATGCAGGCTTATTCAGTGGGAGAACTCTCAAGATTAGTTCACAGGCATGGTGGTAGACCAATTGGTTCATTTAGATGGATACCATTGGATGAAATTGCCTACCCCGCTGATCCTAAAGAATTTGCAAAACATGATTCTGAAAACATTTTGAAAAAGTCCGAAGTTCCAATTCCTCAAATTTTAGTCTCTCAAGCACCACATGCATTATTCATGGATTGTACTCATGATAACGAAACACCTGCTGAAAAGAGAACAATTGAAGATACATTACCTAATGCCGCTTTAGTTTCATTTTGTTCGTGTGCTACAGGTACCACTTTTGGTTATGATGAATGCTATCCTAAACTATTGAACGTTGTTCATGATACCAAATTATACTCATATGGTAACGGTATTGGAGAAGTCAAGAAAAAGTTGAATTCATTGAGAGATGAAATTGCCAATCAAAGTGTTGATGATATGGAGTGTAATGAAATGCATGTTCACCATGAAGGCCAATTTGTTACAGTTCATAGAACGAATGCTAAGACCGGTAAAGGCTATTTCTTAATCGCCAGAACGAAATTCTATCAGGATGGCAATCAATCGTTAGCACCAATAACTTTGAACGGTACCAGAGCTGAACATAAATTTGCTTATTCATTATCAAGATCAACTCAAGACTCAACGACTCCTGGCCCAGCCGATAACTTAATTAAACCGATTCCTGTTGAACTAACTCAGCTGACATCATTGAAAGTCGATTTTGATAATTCAAGAAATTGTTCGATTATTACGCTTCCAGATTATTTCCCTCAAGGCTCAATTGCAGTCCTAGCCACATATATTGATGACTGCGATGATGAATTGGATGAGTATGTTAGATCAGGTGCCATTGAGGCTGCTAAAGACTTGGATTTGATTGATATCAACGCCATCCTCTACAAGTGTGAGTCCGAAGAAAGAGATGCTAGTGCTGGAACTGATGGAACTTATAACGTTCCTGAATATGGACATCTAGTTTATGCTGGTATTCAAGGTTGGATTTCACCATTAAAAGACGTTATCAGAAACAATGATTTGGCACATCCATTAGCAAAACATTTAAGAAGTGGAAACTGGGCCTTGGACTATATATCCGGTAGATTAACGAAATACGAATCCACGAGCCCAGCAATTACACTTTTCAAACTGTGGTTGGAATCAAGATTTAACCGAATCAGAAACGTCCCGTATTTCTTAGTCCCAAGATATTTTGCATTAGTTGTTGGCGTTGCCTACGAAGCTTTAAGATACAAGGCACTATCGTTGATGGGTAAGCAAATTCAAACAAGTACCGAATTTGTTCAAAGTTTAGCAATGTGTTCTATTCAGATGGTTGGATTAATGAGAAGTGCATCCATTAGCCCATTCGAAATGGTTCCTTCTATGGCTGCTGGATTACCTCATTTCAGTTATGATTTCATGAGATGTTGGGGCAGGGACGTTTTCATTTCTGTTAGAGGGTTGTTAATAACAACCAAGAGATTCACTGAGGCTAAGCAACACATTTTGAATTTTGCCATGACTTTAAAGCATGGGTTGATTCCAAATTTGTTAGGATCTGGTAAAGAACCAAGATATAACGCTAGAGATGCTGTTTGGTTTTTCATAGAATGTATCCAGTCATATATCAAGAATGCCCCAAACGGTGAAGAAATCTTGGACTGTAAAGTCAAGAGACGCTTCCCGCTGGATGACACATACGTTAGATTTGATGATCCAATCGCTTTTAGTTATGAAAGCAGTATTAGGGAAATCATGTATGAAATTTTATCAAGACATGCTAAAGGTATCAGCTACCGCGAAGCGAATGCTGGAACACAAATTGATTCACAAATGAAAGACGAAGGCTTCAACGTTAACATTCACGTCGATTGGACAACAGGTCTAATACACGGTGGTAATCAATTTAACTGTGGCACATGGATGGATAAGATGGGAGAAAGTGTTAGAGCTGGAAATAAAGGGTTCCCTGGTACACCAAGAGACGGTGCTGCTATAGAAATCAATGGACTATTAAAGAGTGCTTTAAGGTTTGTTATTGAGCTAAACAAGCAAGGTTTGTTTGAGCATACTACTGTTGAAACTAATTCGGGTGCTGTTATCAGTTTTGAAAGATGGAATCAACTGTTGTTGGAGAACTTTGAAAAATGTTTCTACATTCCAATTGATCCAAAAGATGATGTGAACTATAATTTGGACCCAGCTATTGTCAACAGAAGAGGTATTTACAAAGATTTGTACAAGTCTGGTAAACCGTACGAAGACTATCAACTCCGAGGAAACTTCCCAATTGCGATCTGTGTTGCACCGGAATTATTCACTCCATCAAAAGCACTTGAATGCGTCCAATTAGCTGATAAGGTACTTCGTGGACCAATCGGTTTAGCGACGTTGGATCCATCTGATTTGAACTATAGACCTTATTATCGTAACGGTGAAGATAATGATGACTTTGCCACTTCCAAAGGTCGTAACTATCATCAAGGACCAGAATGGTGTTGGACTAACGGGTACTTTTTAAGAGCGTTCAGAATGATGCATCTAAGGGCACATCCGGAATGTACAAGGGACAACGGTGGTCCAACTGACTATTTGCATCAATTGTTGAGCGAACGGTTAGCTGGACATAAAAAATGGTTGGCTGAGAGTGTTTGGGCTGGATTAACTGAGTTGACTAATAAAGATGGGGACTTTTGTGGGGATTCGAGTCCTACCCAAGCTTGGAGTGCGTCCTGTTTATTGGACTTGTTTTTCGATTCTTGGATTGATGAGGGGTTCCCTGAAGCTGCTGCTTGAAGAGGAACGAATATATTGATCGTCTGCTTTTGATCTGTTCTATGCTTTATTAAATCATATAAATTATACAAACTATATAAATTATTTAAAACCCGAGATTTGCTTTTCTAGCTTTATTGTTATTTTTCTTGTTGTTATTAATTTGAATTTTCTGCTAATGGATTCTAGTCATTTCTTAGTACAGTCAGGGCAGACGAGTTTCCTGATTGGGCAAATGCCACTCTCGCACACTGTGCCACATAAACGTCCACGTGGCTGGTGCATCTCATCTTATCTTTCGAGCCTCAAGCAAAAGCACAACCGAAAACTGACGCGATCGACGCACGGCTGGCGCTTCTTTTATCTCTGTTTGGTCGAGAGGTTGAACAAAGATGGGGATAGATTGTGTACGGAGATTATATTGAACAGTTGATCGATAGAACGCTGATCACTGCTACTCAGCAGCTAAAAGAGTTGGAAATCCACGGGTTCGTGTTGGAAGCTAGCAATCTTGAAAAAAGTAGACAATTTACAAACCGGCAATGAAAAAAATGGCAATTATAGTAAAGATGATAACTGGAGTATATTCTCAAGTTTTATAAATGTGGTGGCAAGTTGCTTATTTTTCAACTTATTTTATAAACGGGAACAGCTATCATTAGAGAGCTTGTCGGTGATTAAAAGTTTGCTGAGACCAGCTCCGAATTTGATTAACCGTGAAAACTATAACCTTAAAACGGATATTCTGACGTAGAAAATGGTGATAACCATAGTAATTATCCACCACTGATATTCCCTCTAATTTTGCTCTTTATAAATTTCGGTGATTTTAACGACAGCTACTGGATCATTCAGTGAATTTGAAAATTTCATGAAATAATTGATGGCAATTATTCCGGTATGGATAATCTATTGGATGGTCTGAAAGGGATTTGGGCTATTAATGGTGATGGGTTACAGTATGTTAACTGGGTTGAAGTAATCGAAAAGAAAAACGCTTCCCTGAATTAAGCGAAGACAATGTATTTCTCCATAAAAAATATATATATAATTTACTTTTCGTTATCCAATGGATAAACTGTTGGATCCCAACCAGTTATTTTATAATCGTTTGGTTTCTCCAAAGTCTTTAGATCTTCAGCAGTCAATTCGATGCCATCAACATCTAAGTTCATAAGCATTCTGTCTTTATGAACTGATTTAGGCAAGATGATATAGCCCTTACTCAAAGACCAAGCTAATAAAATTTGACTTGGACTCTTTCCGTATTTCTGAGCAACCTTCAATAAATCAGGATCACCAAACTTCAAACCTTTCACTAATGGAGAGTAAGCCTCGATTAAAATATCATTCTTCATACAATACTCACAGAGTTCGGTACGCATTAACCATGGGTGAACTTCAAGTTGGTTAACAACAGGCTTGATTGTTAAATCAGGGTACGCCAACAACTCTTCTATATGCTTAATACCATAGTTCGAAACCCCAATACTCTTAACCTTACCAGTGCCAACAGCTTCCTGTAGTGCCATCCAAGATCCATGTCTCTTTTCGTAATTTGAGTTTGGTGAGTGCATCAAAAATAAATCGATGTATCCGATTTTCGACTCAACCAACTCCAACGATCTCTCAATAGATGCTTTAGTCTCTAAATAACCGTGGTCAGTGTCCCATATCTTGGTTGTAAAAAAGACATCCTCACGTTTGTTGTTAGCTGGGTCGGAAATCAACCATTCATGAATACCAGTCGCAGTCTCAAGTTCGTTTTTGTACAATTGTGCAGAATCAAAGTGTCTGTACCCAACGGTCAATGCATCATGAACAACATTTGACGAGACATTTGGTGGCGTCAAGTAAACGCCTAATCCAATCTTAGGAATAAAGGTGCCATTGTTCAATTGATAAAAGGATTTG
The DNA here is from genome assembly GCA_001600755.1 of Ogataea methanolica. Lineage (NCBI taxonomy): Eukaryota > Fungi > Ascomycota > Pichiomycetes > Pichiales > Pichiaceae > Ogataea > Ogataea methanolica. Next base: position 1,346,030 of record BCKW01000004.1, read on the forward strand.
TATGCAGGTGTTTTGATAGACATAATTGTAATCGCAATGTATTGATTTTGAATACTGTAGATTGCTCTGTTTGGGTTGTTGAGAGAATGTATGAGAAGAGAGGGGAAAGAACTGGTGATGAAATGTTCAGGGAGGACCCTTATCGGTATTTATAGAGAGCAAGCACATCACCAGATAGGGCTTGTGGCGCGTGCAAAGGGTGCAAGTTGAGGCGACGAAATGTGGCTTATTCGATTTTCCCGTGTTCCTTTGTCTGTAGTGTGGCGCATTGCTGTGTGGGCGGTTAACGGTGCAGACAACAACAAAAGGTGGATTTTTTTTGTTAAATTCTAAAATGTACCCCCTTGCTGATTATCAAGCGTGTATATGTTTTTCCCCGTTATCCTTTATCTTTTACCAGTTTATTGCCTTAAAAAATCTTTTATTGAAATATAGTAATATAATTAGAGTTCCTGTTAACTTGTTTCATCAAAATGAAGTTCAACTCTTGTTTATCACTAATCATTTCGTCATTTTTGTTCATCAAATGCTCAAACTCAACAGGGATTTCAGAAAGACCTAAGATTTTTAATTTTGATTTATTAGATAACAACAATTTGTTTAATAGCAATAAGGAGAAGGAGAGCAGCAACGATAAGCAATCACAACCACATTTAGGCTCTTTCGTAGGGTCACCTTCTTCCTCGTCAGATGCAATTAAAAGTCCAAACGATAACGTTGATCTAGATAAGCTAGTCAACGTTGTCTACATCACAGTGGAACCACCAACGGTTTACCTCACTGTAACGGCAACAATGACAAAAACAACTGAAGTTGCTAAAACCACAACGGTTTACATTAATAACGGTGACCATGAAGTTGTTATGACTCCTGTTGTCCCAGACAGCTACATGGCTCCTGATCCAGCAACTGTCTTCGTTTCAAATACAGAAGCTTTACCGAATGCGACTTCATCAGTCCTATCACTGACAACGACTGCTGCAGCATTTAAAAGCTCCCCAACCACAACTCAATCCACAAGCTCCGTTAGTGGAGAAATTTATACAAAACCACATTTACCGTTCTCTAGTTTAACATTCACCAAAACTAGTCTCTCCAATGGTAATGTTAAAGAGGGTGATTTTATCATCGGTAAAGATCAACAAAAGGTGACTTCACAAACACGAGCATCAACCACATTCACCAGCCCAACAGCAATTCCCTCATCAACATTGGTTGCTGTTGGTGCCAGTAGCAACGAGTACCCTTATGCATCAACAAGCACTCCTTCTTTAAGGGAATGGGGAGGATATTACTCAGAACCAACAACTTCCAGAGCTTTAGTACAAACCAACTTCATCCAGTCGAAAGCCATCTCATCATCTTTATCCACCCCATCAACCTTGATTTTTAATTCTAGGATACCATTAGCGTCAAACAACACTTATATAAACGGAACAAAGGATTACAGTGGAGATGAAGAGGAGGACAGCGACGGTGGGTTCAATCCGTACAAGGACATTCCTGGTGAGGAAGACATTGAGTTCAATTTCAGTAATGACAGTTATCAGGCGACTAAGATCAGCTTGGAGACTTATTTAATTGGTGTTTTGAGTCTTGGGTTTATGATCGGATTGTTCGCCTTATAAGAGATTTTCCCTAAGTAAAAGCAGGATACAAAGAGGAGCGGTGGCTGTCTTAATCTGGTGTTATGTTGATAGGAAGGAGGTGGCCAAAAGGGGGATGTTTTTGCTTTGCTAATTATAATTGATTGCAGATATTTTTATAGAGAAGATAACAATATATATACATACCGATGATTAATAGAATAGCTTTACGTTTTTAAGGGATAGAGTTAAAAGTAGCCATATGGAAGAGGGGGAATAGATTAGTTATATATACATAGTAAAGATATAATTAATATAAATAATAACAAATAGAGAAAAACGACAAGAAGACACAGGTAACTTGATACAGTAGTAGAACAAAAAACAAAAAGAAACGCAATATAGAAGGGAGCAAAAACATCTAATCTAATTTAAGTCTAGGGAAGTAAAATAAATATGAAACTCAATTCTCTAAAAGAAAAGGGCGGATGCAAACAGTGTATTAGTCTATAATTTCTTATCACCGGTACCAACACCGATATTGTTAGTGTTTCTGAACATCAAAACACCTTCGTCACCATCAACGAACTGACAAGATCTCATACACTTCCACAAAGAAACCCACATGTTCTCGCCTTCGTGTCTGTAATGCTCACCTAAAACCTCCTTCATTGCCTTAGTTGCATCTCTAGCGTTGTAAAATGGAATTCTTGAAATATAATGGTGTAAGACGTGGGTTTCGATAATGTCATGGAAGATGTGTTGACCGATGAATCCAAATTCACGATCAATAGTGGCTGCTGCACCTTTGGCAAAAGTCCACTCTTCAGGTTCGTAATGTGGTAATGTTGGATCGGTATGTTGCAAGAACGTAATCATAACTAACCAGTGGTTGACCCATAACCAAGGCAGAAACCAATTAATGATCATATTGAACATACCGAACTTTAATTGCCATAAATAAACGACAGTGAAAGTCGATAGGATACCAATATCGGATAGGATGATGAACCAGTAATGTTGTGGGTCGAAAACTGGCGAATTTGGGTTATAGTGAGACTTGCCGATTGTGGACCAACCATCATATGGTTGACCAGTTGCGTTTGTGGCTAGGTACAATTGTAATCCACCTAGTTGTTGGGCTAACAGTTTAATAAACGAGTAAATTGGTGTATCGTGGACAATTTCATAAATGTCTTTTTCATTGTTATGTAAACTCAATAGTTCATTTTTGGTAGATGGGATAAAGACAGTGTCTGCTCTCATGTTACCTGTTTGTTGGTGGTGTTTGGCATGTGAATATTTCCAGGAAAAATATGGCACGATTAAATACGAGTGCAAGCACCAGCCAACAAAATCGTTCACCATAGGATAGTCAGAAAAGGCACCGTGACCACATTCATGGGCTAGAATCCATAAACCAAAACCAAATAAGCCGATACCGAAAGATTGCAAGTTCCAACAAATGAATCTGATGAATTGATTGTTGATCATTGGAATGTAAGTTAAACCAATGTATCCAATGACAGTCATTGCAATAATATCTCTAGCGACGAAATGTAATGAATAAGGAAGGGATCTCTTGAAGCAGTGTCTTGGAATTGCATCCAAGACTTGTTTGAAAGTATAATCAGGGACTCTGAAAATGTCACCATTTGTATTGATGGCTGTCTTTTGAGTTGATGAAGATAAAGTTGAAACGTTTTTAGATTTCTTGATTGTTGTTGATGTTGAATCTGGGATAGCACCAGAAGCAACGGCTTGAACAGAAGACATGGTTGGTTGTTGGAGAATGTGCTACTGCTTGCTGTTTTTCTTTTTTGCAAGCCCGATGATATATAATAAAGAGAGTGTTATATATATAAGTATACAGAAGATATATACTTAGTAATAATGGGAATAGGCCAGGATGACAAAGGACAGGGTGCTAGTTTCCAACTGGACTGGGATCTGAACGAGACGTTAAAAACCGGATCCCTTTAGAAGCGGGAAAGATTCCATCAGAATTAAAATTGAATATTTTTTTTTTCTTTTCTTTTATCGAATTTCTTATACGAGGTTTCAGACGCTGACAAAAGGAGGAAGCGAAGAGAGAAGAGAGAAAGAGAAAAGAGAGAAACCGATGTGCGGGCCGCCGTTCATTGGTGGTGTGAGGGTGCGAATCTGTGTATCTTTGTATATTATAGGGGTGTGGGGGTTTCTCACTCTTTGATATTTTTAGACTTGACTAAAGAGAGAGACGATCGACTGGAAAGACGCGACTTGGGCCGGAGCAGGACGGGTCGATTCTCCCACTACCACCACCACTGCCACTACCAACACACTCATTCTCCTTCCACAGTTTGCTGTTTGTCCGGCGTTGGTTGGTTGGTTGGTTGGTTGATCGGATGGTTCACAATGCATTATATATATATGTATGTATATGGTATAAAATACACAAAGCACATCGATACATACAACTGTATATTCAAAGTGTATATGCTGGTAAAATCTATATCAATATGCGATATACATTGCATACGCTCCACACAACATCCACTTACACTCACTTCGAATCCCCTCACCCCTTTAAAGAAACAAAACTACTCACCGTTTGACTTTCCACGTTGATTGATTCCATCAATTTACTTGAATTCATTCAGTTTGCGCTCTAGTCCGGAAATCAAGCGTTCTTCGTCAACGCTGTAATTAATCTCATGTATATACATACATCCGTAATCTTAATATACAGTACAGTGTAATATATAATAGTATTGCTACCGTTCATTAACTTGGCTTCGTCTGTGTGTTTTTTTTTTCACAACCTCCAGAACAACGATTCCCTCTTGTAATAACCATCTGCAAGAATTAACTGCCACAAACGCCTCCTCTCAATAGAGTGACTTTCCATCTGACATCCATCTATCAATTCAACTACTCCCAGTATATTTTGAACTGTATCCATATTATCATACACGTATAGTCAACCAGTCATATAAATATTACTCCACTAATTAATAAAACCATAATTTTACCAAACAGAGTCACAAACAAACAAGAATGGTTGAACTTAAAAGAACAGTTAGAGTGACAACAACCCAGCACATCCTTGATATTGACCCAGTTCAAGAAGGTTACCCAATGAGAGAGTGGACCATCCAAATCTCTCTTGTTGATGACAAAGGAGTTGAATTGCCAGCTACGTTGTTTGACAAGGTCACTTATCATTTACATCCAACCTTCACAAACCCAGTTAGATCGTTGAAGAAACCACCTTTCAAACTATCAGAGCAAGGTTGGGGTGGATTTGATATTCCAATCACTTTAACCTTGATTGAAAAAGGTGGTGAAAGAAAAATTAACCATGATTTAAATTTCATGAAGGAGAAGTACGTTATTGATACACAAATTACAATCAATACAAATAAGCAAAATCTATTGAAAGAATTGTTAAAGTCCGGTCCTGTGCCAACTTTGTCCGATTCTTCAGCGTTGGCTTCATCAGCAACTCCTTCAAATACTGCAGTTGCAGATTCCCCATTACAGTCAGCCACACCATCAACACAGTCAACAAAGAGAAAAACAGCAGATTCTTCATCAATTGGTGGTGCCAATACGACAACTGGTGGATCAAAACTGAAAAAATTAAAAGGTTCTTCAATTTTGAAGGCTGGCGTTGATTTAGAGAAATTGGCTGATTATTTGACTAAATTGAACGAAGATGATTTACTTGGTGTTGTTCAGATGATTAACGATAATAGAACTAGTGACATGAGTATTAAAAATGATGTTGAAAATGGTGAATTTACGATGGATTTATATACTTTGCCTGATACGTTGTTGAAAAGTTTGTGGGATTATGTTAAAAAGAGAGCTGAATAGATAACCCTCCCTTTACTCTCATTTTTTTCTGTTAAAAAAAAAACCTTTTCCATTTTGTTTTCCTGTTCAGTTTCCTCCTTTTTTTAATTCTTATTGTTCTATTTCAATTTTTTAACATTAATATTTATTCATGTATTGAAAAGAAGCATAAAAAAAACAACCTTATACACTTATTAGACAGACCATATCTTTGTAGTGAAATCCCTTGAGCCAGTAGCAATCCCCATTCCATCATCACTAACTTTAACCATACTAACAACATCCTTATGCCCATCCAAGGACCCAACGATCTCTCCAGTGACCGTATCCCAAATAACAATATTCAAAAAATCATCATATGACACAAACATCAATCTACCTGATTTACTAAAATCGATACTCAAAACACTTGATAAATTACTCGATGCCGATGATTTTATCGAGCTTGACTTTATCGAGACATTTCCGCCATTCCCATTACCACTGGATGATAGATTACTGTACGTGTCACCAATAACATGGTTGTTATTCAGTGAAGCAGATAGGATTTTAGGGACCCCGAATCTTTTATAGACCATTGAAATTTCAAACGAACCAATTTGACAGTCGGATCTAATGTCAAACAACTTAATGCTCCCATCTTCATAACCAACAGCGAACGTTTCACCGTTTGGTAAGAATTTAATAAACGTTGTATAATACCCTAGTCCGTTGCTTCCAACCGCACCACCACTTGCTTGAAATTGACGAATGTTCCTCATTTTACGAGAATCCCATAGATTTATCAACTTGTCCGATGAGCATGACAGGAACACGTTTCCCCTAACGGGGGATTTTGAAATCGATATCACATCCGATAAATGGCCATAAAAAGTCCTCAATCTGTTGCCTTTATTAATATCCCACAAGATTATGGTTTTATCACCAGATGATGTCAAAACCTCATTGTTGTTGTTGTTGAAGAAGGTTAGATCAGAAATGTATTCTTTATGTCCTTTGAATATCGAAACTATCGATTTCTTGGTTTGTATGTCTCCTCCTCCGTTGCTGGTATCTGTATAATCGTCACTCGAGAACAACTTGTAAATTATGCATGCGTTTTCTAAACCGCCCGTTCCAATCAACTTCCCATTCGGCGAAATGTCGGTGGATGTAATATACGGATCGTCTAGCTTAATCAAGTTTTTCTTGAGCCCGGTTGTTGAATCCCAATTAATCAAAAATCCATCCTGTGAACCACTTAGTATATGCTTGTTGTCGGGGTTCCAGCTAATAGTTAATATCTTGTTAAAATGCCCCTTCAGCGTGTTGTAATTGTTATATTTGATGTTTTGCAGTCTGGAATGGTTTACATTGTTGGACATGAGTTTTAATGTGGTGTCGCTGGTTTCGATTTTTATCTTGGTCAGTTGATTTATTAGGCTTTTGGATTCTTGTTGGACGTATTGAATTCTTGCCGTTAGTTTGGAATTGAGCTCCAATTGCTCTTGGTAAGCTGCAGCAGCCGTTGTAGTCATTATCTTTATTTATCAATCCCTGTTGTTGTCGAATTATATGTATATTAGTTTGATTACATAGTTGATAAACTTTGTAGTAGTAGTAATAAAAGAAGAAACTTCATAAAATTAAAACGCACCGTTTCAAACAGCTCATATTTCTCTCTCTCCAGTAGTAATACAAGTCAACAGCTTATCATATAATGTTTCTATTTACTACCCTACCACCCAGCACCGGCCTAATACCCCAAACTAAATTTAGCAAAAGGTATCCTTTATTCACACATAATAAACATCAACTTTGCCCAATAGGGAAACTCTGCACAGCCATAATGTTTCAGATTCCAGCCGCACAGTGCACATTTAAATAATACCTGCGGTAAATTAGATCCATAAATCCAATTCACTAACACTGTAGTCTTTTTTATTGAGACACAAAGCAGGTTCTTCTAATTTCACTTCTTCTCCTATAGCTTCAAATTTTGGGTAGTAAGGAACAAGAGAATGTGCGCTTGAAACGTACATGTTATTGAAAATCTTCCAATAAACGCTTCTCACCATTCTCGATGGATGAAACAACCCAATCATAATGTAGTTCATTAAAACGCCGTTACCAACAACAACTCTACAAGATTCCACAGATTCCAAAATCCTGGAAATGACATGAGGAGAAGTCTCAAAAATATTCGGCCATATTAAATTCAAAAAATGAATAAAAGCATCTTCATAACCTAACCCAAATGATCCCAACGCCATATGTTTAACGACAGTAGACGCGGTTTGCCTATGGACTAGATCTCTATCGGTTAGCGCATCCTGTAATAATGGCAAAGTTGAGTATATGTAATCTGATCCAATATCGGATATGTATTCAAACATAAACGACATTGATTTCAAAATACCATTCTGGACGTTTTTATCAGGAAATCTATATTCGTTCATTAACGCTGGCAAGATCGTATAAGGTGAACAAACTTTAGCAACGATACCAATGGCAACCGCTGTACACACTCTCAACTGTCTTTCTTGCACTCTTAGATTGTTCAATAATGTAATTAAAACGTCCGCTGGACCAATTGCTTTAGCTATTAAACCGAATGTAACGTTTGCTGATTGTCGGATTTGCCTCTTGTAAGATTTCAACATCTCCAATAATTCAAAACTAATACGAACCCATTCTCTATGGTTGATGTACTCTTTGCCTTTGTAGGCAATATCTCCTATCAAATTAATCGTTGTTTCCTGCACCTTTTCATGCCTGTTTCTTAGAATTGGCGTTAGGGTGGCTAATATTTGTTGAATTGGTGGATTCATTAATTCAATACCTAGGTTCTTAATAACACCTCTTAACCCATTCAAGATTGATCCTAACACATCTGGATACACTTCACCTAATGATTCGTATAGTATTGTTCCTAGCTTGATCAATATTTCATCTTCTTGACAAACACGTAAAACTGGGCAAATTTGATGGATTAAATCCGCAGCTTGTTCTCTAATCTCTGGGGATTGATTTTTCAATCTATACAATACAGCAGAAACGATAGACATCAAATGTGGTTTCACTCGAACACCCAATGAATTCATTATTGTACCAAAGCCATTCAAGAAAACTTGGTCCTGTGTACCTTGATGCTGGAAAGAGTATAGTAATCCGTCCAAGAGCCTGTTCACCGTTCTATCGTCTAGCGAAAACGAACCGAGGTGCGTAATCACTTTATTAGCTGTTTCAACAGCCATACGTCTATAAGGTTCAGATTCATCCTTCATTGGTACTATTATTTGTTCGATGATTGGATTAGTACCCACCTTCAATGACAAACAGTACGACGATTCAATACACAGTTTATTGATCTTTGAGTCCAACGCCACCCTTCTATTCCAGAAATTTTCGAAGAAATCGCCAAGGATGCTGTTGTCGGTAATGAATGATTTATCAATATGATCAATTAAACAACATTGTTGAATAATTTTCAAAATTGATTTCTTCATTTCATCTTCAGGTGATTTAAACTCTCTTGATAACAACTTGAAAATCTCCTTGGTGTAATAGTTACTATATTCTTCATCCATCAATGGAATCAGCGATCCAATGGCTCTTAAAAATGAAGCTAAATATTTACCTCTATGATTCTTCAAACTCATCCACAACGATTCAATAATAGGTTCAAATGACTCAAAACCATAAGGAGCACTAGCTTCAGCTAATGAAGTGATTGCATTAGCCGTGGTTACACGGACGGTTAAATTCTCATCGTTGATTAATCTCGATAAGCACGATATCAATCCATTCAAGTAAGGTAAAATACCGGATCCCATCAATATAGCAATATTTTGAATAGTTCTAGCACCTGTTTGTCTTGCCAAATGACTTTTTTTAGAGTTGCAAACTGCTTTTAGAAATGGTAGTAACGATTGAATACCTAACGATGAAGCCACGACTGCAAATGTTCTAGCCACTGTATTTCTAACGTAATCGTCGGAATGATCAATGTCTGGCCTTAGAGTTGATATTATGTGTGCCAAACCTGCTGCCTTTGATAAATTGGAAATAATTTCTCGGCCTTCTAATCTAGTGTATAGATCTTCATCGACCAACAATGGCATGATCACAATTAAAATCTTGTGTGTAAACGGTCTTATTAGATCATCTAGTTTGAATAACACTCTTCCAACAACCTTCACCAATAAATGTCTTTCTTGATCTTCCAATGACTTATCCATCAATAAAGGCAAGATAATGTTGAAGATTGTATCAGGGCCAAAATATCTTGCGTTGTCAGCCAATGTTCTCAACGCTGGTTTTCTTCTAGTAGGCTGACCGTTCTTAATACGAAGTATAATCTTCATACATCTCCTCTCTTTTTCTTCTTCCAATGTTAATTCACTGTTTTTGATATCTTTTGTCTGAATCAATTTACCGAATACTCTCATATCGGATTCTTTGAAATATGCTAAATCTCTTAACCCGGGAACTTGATGGATTAGCTGTGGGTTATTAAACACCAATTCATTTTGCTTATGCGGTAATTCATTGGTTTCAGGGATGAAATATCCGTCTACCTGTGTTGTTACTGAAGATCCAATGAATGATGTGTTGTCTGGCGGCATGTTATTGCTTGGGGTATAATCTTCAGGTGGATCTAGTTTGGTGAATCCTTTGGGTAGTAGCATGTCCAAGATTTCATCCGTCAATGGAATCCCTTCAATGATAGGATATGGGGCCACTGCACTTAATTGTTTATCCTCTTCTTCTTCTTCTCGATCCCATCTCGACTTACGTTTCTTGGTGATATCTTCATGTTCATTGCTTGCTATTTGTTTTTCATTAGTATCATCATTTGATTTGACGTCCCATCTACGCTTTCTTCTTCTAGGTGGAGTTCTATCTCTCATTTCGTATTGTTGTTGCTGTAACTCCTTATTAATTGATTCATTTTTTTCCTCAATTGCTTTCAGACTATCTACTTCTTGTTCCTTTAATTGCCTTTCGGTCTCCTTCTCTTTTTGCCTTCGTTCCATGGCCTCTCTGTAGCTCAAACTTTTAGTACCATCGTTCATATCTTCGAGCTTATGTAAAGTATCATACTTTCTCTTTTGATAATCATTTTCCCTGGATCTTATCAGTTTATTGTCTGCTCGGATTGATAGTTTATCTCGGTAATTTTCAGCTTCTTCAGATAATTCATCTTGAAATTCAGCAGGCATGGAAAATGAGCCTGCTAATTTGATACTGGATGGAGCCTGTTGCACTCCACTGTTCTCCTTAGTAAGTGGAATAACTTTCTTGGATGCCGGCATTGTATTATGAGTTTCCAATCCGAATAATTGAGGCTATCAACACTCCAATCAGAAGAACCAAACTATCACTTTCTTCTTTATACCTTCCAAGTTGTATACATATTCTTTGCAAAAACATAATACCAGATCCAGTCCACCAGCCACTTTACTGTGGCTAGTTAAAGCCATATTTTATATTAGTCTGTCCACGACTATACTTAATTTGAGGCGCAGCTGGTATCTCTCTTTGTTCTGCTGAAATTTCTTTACAGATGAGCGTGTTTGTTTTAATGTTAGTTAATGCGACTGTGAAGTGAATTCAATTCTCTATCTGATCCTGTTCTTATTTAATTATCTGTTATTCTTTTACAGAGTAAGCCTACTAACAGCAAAAACATAAGAAACAAAAAAGAAGCTTCATCGTATCATTATAGTTACACGATAGCTACTCTCATTCTTTTTCCGTTATCACATTATCATTCATTTCATATCATATCTTATCAGATTATATAGAGTCATATACAATTTTTCTTTCTATAAATAAATCAACTCAAGATAGAATCATTTAATCATCATATTCAGCTATATATACAATAATGGTTTCATTAAAACCCCTTCTTAGCACGTCCATATTGCTACTCCTTCAAAATCATTTCACAAAAGCAGACAGTGGTGACGACTCATGGAACACACTGGTCGGTACTTGGTCCTCCAAATCAAACTCTGTCTTCACTGGTCCAGACTTCTTTGACCCTGTTGACGAATTGCTCATCGAGCCGGCACTACCAGGTATCTCATACTCATTTACCGATGATGGCTATTTCGAAGAAGCTATCTATCAAATCACACCAAATGCCAGAAACCACTCGTGTCCTGTCGCTGCATTAATTTTCCAACACGGCACATATGACTTATCCGACAATGGAACTATCACTTTGAATCCATTTGAAGTCGATGGTAGACAGTTGTTAAGTGAACCTTGTGAAGACAATGGTGTTTCCACTTATTCCAGATACTCTCAGATTGAAGTTTTTCAAAAATATCAAATTATGTTAGATAACTATCATGGCAGATACAAACTACAGTTGTACGAATCTGATGGATCCCCAATGCAGCCATTATACTTGGCTTACCGTCCTCCACAAATGCTACCTACCATCACTATGAACCCAACTGCCGATGGTAGTGAGGGTGGTAGTACTAGTAGTTCTACTGGTTTGGCCCAGAAAGTTAAAAGATCGTTGGAGAATAGATACAAGACTAACGCCGTTAAGAGATCTACTTTGGATTACGAGTTTTGGTGGTACACTTCTGTAGGTTTGATGGTTGTCGGTGGTTTACTAGTTTGGAGAGGTTGATTATTATTTGTCACTACTCGCCTACATTTTATATCATTTTGCTAATTTTATTTGAATTGTTCTCTTCCTACTGTTTCCTGTTTTATGTTTGCTCTTTTATTTTGCGTCCTATTTTCATTGCTATTGGTATTTCTTGAATTTATTTAGTTTTACATAGCCTTTCCGTCATGGACAAATGTCTGCTGTTATTCAATAGTCTCGGGTACCTTATACGTGTACCGTATTAACCAGTATCAGCAATAAAAGCTACCACTAGTCAGCTGCTTTTGGGAATAAACAACAGTAAACCCCTAGTATAATTACAAGGGGCAGCATTTGGAAGAGGCGCAATGCTGGCAGCTTTCAGTGTATTAAGATCAACTATCCTTCACGTACAAATAATTCAGAAGAGGTACTGCCTTAATAAAGGGACGTAGCTCTCCCCGTCCACAAACTACCAGTTAGTGGAAGGCCATAGTTTGCCTCGTTTGACATTTGCTTGTACATTTGAATTTAGTAAGGGCATAAAAAGTTTGGTAAATGCTTAGTTAATGCTTATATTTGGCCCTGCATCCCACTCCTAAGTAAGAGGAATATTGCAAAGAATGCATATGAAACGTTGTTCTTGACAAAGAGGAAGAGGACAAAATAAAATAGATTCTAGGGTAAAAAAACAGACGCGGGTTGAAGGTTTACTTTACTCCCTTCAAATCCTTCAAATCACCTCAAATTCAAATTAATTCTTAAGAGTCCCATATAATTCCAAATAATTGTTAATCTTTCTTAGCAGTTCTGGATTTCTGTTCTTGTAAATTCACCAAAGTTGGGCAACTGAGGTGAAAGAGGGACTCTCGGGGAGCCTTCACCGTATCTACAGCGTCTACGCCGATATCCACCACTTTTCAGTTATTCTCTCTGTACTGTTATTATAGTCTATCTGAAACAAGTAGCTTTTACTCGGATTTAATAACTCAAGTAATATAACTCTCGATCAGCTTCTAGCTCCAGGATCCAGGATTTCTTAAACTTTCCTTTTAAAAGTAAAGAAGAATAAAAGAAGATCTAAAAGCGCCAATTTTCTCTTTTGGCCTGTAATCGTGCTAGCCCCCCAAAACCAATGTGACGTGGGGTCATGTTTCTGGCTCTGAATACAGGAAGCCTCTAATATTTCTTCAAAGAAAGGAAATTGGAGTCAAATTCAATCACTAGTATCAGGTCAGCTTTTCCTCTGTTTATTTGTTCAAACTCCATTCTTTCTGCAAAATGCTGATTACTATGAAACCTCATCCTGACACATATTGAGATGTTTATACCTGTTCTTAATTTCCTGGTATATCCATTATTACCCAGATTAGTAAAATAAGCGAGTCAGAACACAGACAAGAAGCCTGCAGATAGGGCTGCCCGTTATTTTGAGTTCTGGGCGCTAGTCTTTCAAAAGCCTTCCTTACTCACCCTATATTATATCAGTAAGAAAAAGCTATCCGAACTTCAAGCTAACAGATATAAAGCTCAACCAGTTATAGATTTTCCAATATTGGTCAACTTAGATATTTCGTATGTCCTAAGATCACCAAGAATGCCCCTCAAAGTTGTAGAGACGGAAAATATTGATGTTCTCAAGAAAAAAAAGGGGGTAAATCATCATCTAAATTCCTATTGCAGCTCCCTGCACAATTTTCCCTGAGGACCCTGCTTGTTTATACCAAGATCGATTAGCTTGCCATTATCTGAAAATAAAAAGACGTACTGGTTCTTGCTTAAGGTCAATACTAGGCTGCGTTTGCCTGATACAAAAAGGTGGCAGGGTATTCAATATGGAATTGATCTTTGTTTAAATAATTCTAGGAGATTTTCAAATTGTTAGAGGAAGTCAACATCTTCGTTCACCACTGACTCATCCTCTCAACTGTTGGATCTGCAACGCAAATTCTAAATATTACAATAAGATTATCACGCTGTTGTTCAGCAAAATCAAACGTTATCTCAACAACTGGCTGAGCTGCAACGAGAGCCAGTCTGTGTTCAACAACTTCCAAAAAAATTAGAGGGATTGGAATCTTTATTAAAAGAAAAAGAGAAAAAGATTGCAATCAATGTGCCGACAATATTTCAGTTAAAAGAAAATATTGAACAAAAACAAGCTTTAATAAAAGTAAAAGATAATCAAATGAACATCAATACATCTGAAATTTCGAAATTATCTAAAACAATTGACAAAAAAGAATCTGAAATAGTTGAACTGAAATATAACATTCGAAATTATAAAGATACAATTGATAAATTAGAAGTTCAGTTGATAAAACAAGATAAAAGTACAAAAGAATCCAATATATCTCCACCAATACGACAGATTAATAATGATAGAATTTCTATGATCAAGGTGTCACTACAAATTCCTTACTACCTATCGATGACTCTATTGCATCAAGAATGAAGCATAGACATAATGATAATAGAGAAGATGAAGTCAAAAAGCAAGCATTCATCAAATATTACCTCAAAATCATCCGGAAATTAATCAATTGATGGATCTGAATAGAATTATGGATAAATGAATTCCTATGTAATAGAGTCGAGAGATATTACTAGTAAAAGGATGGTTAGGTAAGATACCGGATGAATGACCGGTGTAAAGGTTTGTTAACCTGAAACCTTTACTCCCAAATCACATTTCGCTAAAGGGGTTTTGTCTATTTAAGAGGGATCATCAATTCCATTTGTAAACCTTTTATAGCTCCTTTTACCTTTTAGTTTTACCTTTTAGTTTAGTCAATCTATATTATCTGAAGAAAAAAGTGTTCAGGTATAGTCCTTTACGACCGTATACAAGGAATATAGCTAAGCTACTTCACTAATACAACCTTTATACTCAAAGTATAGTAGTTTATCCCAAGTCTTATAATGAAGCCATAAAGGGTATTGATAAGAACATGTGGAAACAAGCAATTATGAAAGAGTTGAATGCACAAAAAATAAATAATAATTTCAGCATGAATCCTATCACAATTGTGGATCAAGATATACTGTCTAGAACAGTAAATACGCAATGGGTATTTAAGATAAAGAGTTCTCGAGAATATAAAGCCAGACTAGAGGCAAGAGGTGACAAACAAGGTATCGATGCATTTGGAAACACTTATCCACCTACATTGAGACTAGAAATGTTTCGATTATTATTATCTCTCTCAGTAAAGAATAACTATTATGTGCCCTTTGCTTATATTACAACTGCATACTCATGTAGTGAAATTGCTGAAAGCATATACATTAAAACACTACAGGGTATTAATCTATTTGGTTATGAAGAGAATAACAACGTCCATAAGCTCAGCTAAGGTCTATACGGCTTAAAACAATCTGATAAACTATGGCATGAAGCTTTCTCTCGATTCATCAAAAACAATGGATTCGAAGAAGATGTGAATGCTCATTCTGTTTATATTAAGCATGATTTCAATGGACACCTATTACGTATTGTTGCAACATTTGCCGATGATCTGTTGGTATTATCTCCAAGGCATTAAGTGGCAAATGATCTTATAAGAGAAATCCATAAGGCATTCCCACTCAAAATGTCAGACACAAAAGTGGCTAGGGGGAGCTAATAATCAAACAATAGTCAAAGACAATGTCTTAGAATATGACATTTTCAGAAGCTATAAAGGTGAAGATAGTCTAGCTACGATTAAGCTCTTGAAAAGTGATTATATTGACAAGATGTCAGAAGAATTTCAAGCATCAATTAATTCTAAAGAAGCTCCATTACCATCAAATTTTTACTTTAATCCAAATGAATGCGATTCAATAGACTTAGCACCAGAAGAATTGAAATCAAAGATAACAAAACTCCAGCAAATTATTGGTTCAGTATTATATTTGTCTATTAATTTGACACCCGATATCATTTATGCAGTTTCATGCTTGGCGAAATTTACAAAGTATCCACACAGGGTAATTATTTCGCAATGCTATCGGATAATAGGCTATTTAATAAGAACTAAAGATTTTGGGTATAGTCTATACAAATCTTGATGTTAAACAAAATAATTTCTATATTTATACCGATTCTTCATTTAACAATGATCACTCTGGAAAATCAATTTTAGGGCATATAATATATTGTTCAAATGGTCAAATAATCTGGTCGACCAGAAATTCAACTATAGCTGCGATATCATCAACAGAAGCTGAGATATAAGTTTAGTTAGAGCTGCTAGTGATGCTATATGGTAGAAATCAATTATGCAAGTTTTAATGAAGGAATATCAACAATCCACTAAAATCTATTGTGATAATCAAAGTTCTCTTAAAAGAGTAGAATCAAGAATATGCAATCAGAGAAGTAGGCAGTATCTTAATAGAATTGGATTCATCAATGATTTATTGCATTCAAAGGACATTGAGATTGAATACATTAAAACAGAATTGAGTAGGGGCGATTTATTGACGAAACCGGCTGAAGCAACAGTCTACAAGAAATTATTACCACTTGCTTTAACATGAATGTTTATTACCTAATAAGTTGTTAAAAGAAACAATAACTTTCTAAAAAAAGGGATTACGACGGATCTAATATGCATTTCAGATAATTGTACTAAAATTGCACAACAAATTTACTTAATTAAGTAAATTGCCCTATTTTCAGTTAACAGTATGAAATACTATGAGAAAGCCAACTTATTATGATGCATTATGAACCACGATTATACTGCTCTTATCTATCCAATCAGATTTCTTAATAGCTATCTTCCGTGTTGAAATTATACGTGAAAACTACATTGTTTAATCATAATGTTTTATACAATTATTCAAGGTAGGGTAATTGTGTAATTATTACTCAACAAGGTTTTCACATATAATTTCAACACGGAAGATAGCTATTGAGAAATCTGATTGGATAGATAAGAGCAGTATAATCGTGGTTCATAATGCATCATAATAAGTTGGCTTTCTCATAGTATTTCATACTGTTAACTGAAAATAGGGCAATTTACTTAATTAAGTAAATTTGCATGGCCGTGCAATTTTAATCTAATTGTCTGAAAATATATATATCAGATCCGACAAGTTGTCTTGTCGCTGTGCGGCGATCGGGAGTGTCTCCACAGATTCCGAAATCGATATCACTTCCCTTTTTGCTATTATTTCTCCAGATTCTGGCGCCTTTGAGTCCAATTAATTCAGTATTTCCCTCTTTTTTGTCTCGTCTTGTTTTACCTTCTCTTGTTTTATCTTCTTTTGCTTTACCTTTTTTTGCTTATCTTCTTTTATCTTCTTAAAAGTATTTTCATTTTTCTTTAACTCTAAACCAATTAACATGACTTTCCTTACATAGTAACTTGTCACGAAACTAAGGTACGTCTTACAACTTCAAAAAAGCTTCTGCAAATCCCAAACTTATCTTCAGTAATGGTACTGTTTCTATCAACTGGCGCCTATCATAACTTAGACAGTTGATGTATCCATTCTAGACATGATACAGCATATTACAATAACTGAAAGGTCTGATCTGATGTTAGTTGCTACTTTCAAGTACTATTCTGATTGAAACTTTGTTAGTGATTTGCTACTGTGGGTTCTCTTAGATTGTTAGATTTCAGTTGGATTCGTTTAAAAGGCCTTATTTTGTATTTATTTGGGTAAATAGCAATATGCATGAGAAACTTTCTTAAGTGGATTAGAGTCTTCAGGTCAGAAGGGAAAGAAATTATTGAGCATATACAGCAGCTAAATACAAGCAAAGAGTAAAAATTGAACAGCAAAGAGAACAAATGAATGGTAATTAAGATGATGCAGTAAAATAAACACACAAAATGGAATAGTAGCAGAATATATGTATATATAGTTGTAAACCAATCAAGCAAACTATAAAAAGGTAAAGAGGGGAAAAAGATGAAAGTAAAGTGTAAATGAAACAAGATAGTTTGTTATCTTCTTGTATTATTATTATGATAAAATCTATATGCAGAGCTCAAAAAAGTGATCAACATTTGTGACTTTATTCCTTAACAGCATAAGATCTTCTATACTTATCATCAACTTCTGTCAAGTAGTAAGAGCCTGAAGGAATATAATCTAAATCACCAGTTGGTTTGAATGATTTTTGTAAGTGAGCTTTTTCTCTCAACTCAATACAAGCTTCGTATTCTTGTGGAGTCTTGGCGGCTCTGGAAGCCAACTTCTTTTCAACGTCCATAACGGAAATCATTTCACTTAAATCACCAATAACTTTAACAGAGTATAAGCTGGCAGCTAAACCAGAACCATAAGAGAATAAACCAATTCTTTTACCTTGTAAAGTATCGTTACCAACGTATTGCAGTAAAGACGCAAGGGAACCGTAAACGGAACTGGTGTACATGTTACCAACATTAGTTGGTAAAACTAGTGACGGTTGAACTCTAGCTTTGGTTAGATCTTTAGCTAAGCCAACAAAAGTTTTCTCAATTGATTTATCAACTAATGATTGCTCGTAGTCAGCAGCGGCTAATTTCTCATCAACTTCAGGGAACTTACTTGGATCAGCTTTGAAATCGCTGAACATCATTCTAGCGTATGATTTAGTGACCAATTTACAATTTGGGACGTGGAAACAGTTGTAATCAAAGAACGTAATACCAACAGCTTCCGGTGAAATCTCTTGACCTTCAGTTAAACCTTTAGCAACAGCCTTTTTTGAATAGTTCTTGTAACAGTAGTCAAGAGCCTTAATGTAACAGCTCAACGAGAAGTGACCATCAACGTAAGGGTATTCACTGTTGAAATCTGGCTTGTAGAAATCATAAGCGTGTTCCATGTATGAACCTCTAACTGGTTCAAAAACCAATGGAGCATCAGGGCCAATCAACATAGCAACGGTACCTGCACCACCAGTTGGTCTAGCTGCACCTTTATCATAAATGGCAATATCACCACAAACGACAATGGCATTTCTACCATCCCATGCTGAAGATTCAATCCAGTTGACAGCATTGAAAACAGCGTTAGTACCACCATAACAGGCGTTGATGGTATCGACACCCTCGACATCATTGTTGTCACCAAATAACTGCATTAAGACGGATTTGACAGACTTGGATTTATCCAATAGAGTTTCAGTACCAACCTCCAGTCTACCGATAGTGTTTGGATCGATTTGATATTTTGATAATAAGTTTGATAGAACGGTTAAAGACATCGAATAGATATCTTCCCTGTCGTTGACGAAAGCCATGTTGGTTTGACCTAGCCCAATAGTGTACTTACCTGTAGAGACACCATCATAAGGTTCTAATTCTGATTGCTTAACATATTGGCCAGGAATGTAAATCTCCATAGCCTTGATACCGACATTTTGAGGACGAGTCATGGTTTTCTTAGAATTAAATTGGAATTAGTTTAGAGTTATAAATGGAAGGAAATAAGTTGATGCTGAGATCAATAATCGACTTATTATGAGGAAGATTAGAGGAAAATAATGGGCTGATAAGAGGAAAGGGAATAGAGTGATAAAGAGGAGGGGGAAACGAAATCTAACCAAAGCAACGAGAAGTTGGACAGAAAAAGGTGAGAAACAAAACGACACGAGATAAATAAACGAGAAGGGAACGAGATTTATACGAACAACGACGCGGTTCTTTAGTTAGCGTCGATCGGCTTCTGGTTATAACAACAGGCTGTTTGTTGTGATGTTAGGTTGTAGTTCTATTGCATGACAAGAGATCTATGGATTGCTTTGTCAATTTGTTCATTTCTTCCTCTTTTCCTATTTGCTAGTTCATTACAAACACTTCCCTGTGCTTTAAATCACTTAAATTGACACGTTCATAATGAATAACCATCAACTATCAGTCATTGTTCACCCACTGACACTCCTGAATATATCAGACTCACTAAACAGAATCACAACTTTCAACACGGTAAATAATCTTACACTAGATGAGCAAACACAACGGAAATCACTCAACTCAATCGGCGGATTACTAGGTGTTTACAACAGGCGAAATGAAACATATTCAATTTTATTTGCTTTTGAAATATCACAGAATGAAAATGGTGTGGCTGTTGATGATTTGAAAGTTAGACTGGAGTTGTATAAAGAGGTCTACCCACATTTATCCTTTTTGGGACTGTATCAAATATCAGACAACGACAACTTGGTTGGTTCGAATAAATCAAGGGATGAGAGATTGAAAATAGGTCATTTGAGCAAGGCTTTTGGATTCAGTTTTTCTGCATTGCCTAGGGATATCACTGGCGAAGTTGAGGAGGACAGCCATTTACTCTTACTTATCCATGAATCATTCAAACTAGACAATACAGATACTGTAACTAATAAATTCATACCAATGGTGATATTCAAACGCTCAAATTCCTCTGAATCTACGTACGAGATAGAAAATGTTGAAATAAAGCCCTTAAATGTAGAGAAAATCACATTGAATACAATCAAACAATCATCAGAGACAATAACGGAAAGCATATCAAAAAAGGCAAATCTATTCAAAGATTTGAAAACGAACGCTTCAAGCTCTGTTAGCTTGTTGCTGAATAGGCTTAATTATTTAATTGATTATCTAGGTGCTGTAAAGTCGAAGAATGTTGTTGTTTACGATAAGGCTGGTCATGGCCAATCGTCCAAGAACTATGAGATTTTGAAAGAGATTAATGAACTCGTCATTAAATTGAAGCAAATCAAGCAATACAATGTCAATGCTAAGAATGAAGATGAGTTGGATGAAAAGACTGTTAAGTTGGCCTTAATTAATCAAGCCTTACTAACAGAGAACGTTAAGACGTTGGATGAACTTTCTTTGATCAACAGCAAAGTATGACCAGTTTCTTACTTTCTATATATGTACCTTAGTATATCTATATCTTTCTTCATAGTTGGCTTTTTAACTTTGCCCATCTACATATTTATGTTGGCATAGATATATTCATATCTGTAAATGTAGAAACTAGTGGGTGGGACCGTGAAGGAAATTGTACGGCGCTAGTTCCAGACGGCAGCCGTCAGAACTTTCTATCCTTATCCAATAACCAATTACCGATTATATATAACAGCAGTTTGAAAAACTGATTGTTCGTCGAGAAATTCTTGTAGAATGTTTTTTTTTCTATACTATACTATGATATGCTTATTTGCTCATGTATATTTCAATCACATAAATTAACTAGAAACCATAGCAAACAACAAACACCACATCATTGTAAAACTAGCCAAATATCTTGCCAAATCACTGAAAACCAAATCAACAATCGGGCTCTCGTAATACATCCCAATTCCTCTGTAGGTGCCATTATTGACAACAATGAATATGTAGTAAAGCAAAGTAGTTAATAAACTGGTCAAAATGAAAAACAAAAACCCATTCAATGACGTTAGGTTCAGTATCCCACAACAAGCACCGAATGAAAGTGAGGAAATGTCTTTTATTTTGGTTAGTTGTTGTTTATTGTATTTAACACTCATTTCAAATTTTGTAGGTTTGGCAAACCTATCAATCTTTGCTTTTGACTGCTGCTTTTTTGGTGTTAGTTGTGGTGGAAGTGATGCCGATCCTGCTGTGCTTGGTTTAACCATTGTACGCTCTTTGTCTATATATGTATCTGCTCCCTCCAGAAGGTATTTTAGTCGAAAGTAGAGATATTCAAACTGTGATGACTATATCTATGCTGTAATACTTCTGCTTAAGCGTCTGTACTATTATTTGATCAAGTAGGGTTTTGTTTGTCGAGTATGATCTTGTAAGGGTATACCATCACTATACACTTTGTAATTGAAACACTACTTAGTTTCTCTAGCTTTTGAGTATCGATACGCCCATGAAAGTCAAGTCGGTTTTACAGCCAAAGGTCGATCGACGTTATTAGTGAATTCTCCTCAATTATGTATGTAGCGTATCTACTTAGTAATTGCTGACTGTTAAACAAAATTAACTGGGCAAGGCACAGCCCTGCTCTCCCCGGATCGTTATATCTCCGCGCCTAAGAAATCTTCAACAGGAGAGGAGATTAATGACTACATCATTACTAAAGTTGCTGCATTTCGTTTGGATTAGTTACTACCCGCCCTGTGCAGCACGTTTTAGTTCATCCTTTCTCCATATTATAAATCAATATTTGTAACACATACTGCAAATTATTATATAAATACATTTGTGTTCCACATCAATTGATACTTTGCACTTCACAGAAAGCTTTTTTTTACTTCCTACACGGTACAACAAATACACTTACCTCAAGTTACACCTGACTAAGCTAAATAGCCCACAAAACAACAAAATACTTCAATCAACTAAACCAATCTAATAATTATGTCTGAGAAACTAGAAATCTTGAAATTTGCCAACAATGACGGTGAATACAAGCGTAAAGATAGTGTCTTTAGAGACTTTATCTCAAGCAAGCCAGGTTCCAGATTCCCTGCTGAGGCAAACAGATATCACTTGTACGTTTCCCTTGCTTGTCCATGGGCCCACAGAACTTTGATCACCAGAGTCATTAAAGGCTTAGTTCCAATAATTGGTTTATCTGTCGTTCACTGGCATATGGATGATAAAGGCTGGAGATTTGCAAGAGCTGATGAGACTTGTGAAGGCGCTACCGAAGATCACTTGTACGGCTCTGAAAGAATCAGAGACTTATATTTTAAAGCGCAATCTGATTATTCTGGCAGATTTACTGTTCCTGTTTTATGGGATAAGAAGACTAAAACGATTGTCAACAACGAATCCTCTGAAATTATAAGAATGTTCAACACTGAGTTCAATCATTTGATCGACGAAAAGTACTCCAAGATTGATTTATACCCAACTGAACTGCAAGGCGAAATTGACGGATTGCATGAATGGATTTATCCAAATATCAACAATGGTGTCTACAAGGCTGGTTTTGCTACTAAACAAGAGCCATACGAGAAGGAAGTCACCGCCTTATTTGAACACTTGGCAAAGGTTGAAAAGATCTTAGAAGCCAGACACAAGGCAGGTGAAAGATATTTAACTGGTAAGGATATGACGGAAGCCGATATCAGATTATTCACAACAATTATCAGATTTGATCCTGTTTACGTCCAACACTTCAAATGTAACCTGGGTATGATCAGATATGATTTCCCACATATCCATCAATGGGTGAGAGAATTATATTGGGATAATGAAGCTTTCAAGTCAACCACTGACTTTGACCACATCAAATTCCATTACACAAAGAGTCATATTGCTATCAACCCTCATTCTATTACTCCATTGGGTCCTATTCCAAACATTATGAAGTTGTAAGTTTAGGTTCATAATTGCCATTCTCTCCTTGATTGATTGATTGTTTTCCGTTCATTTTTATGTCTTTAATCCCCCTTTATTTGTGTATGGTGACGACAAGATATTAATCAAAATTACGATTGCATCGTTGAATATTCTTGAAGGTTAGTAAATTGTAAATTATAACGTGCAAACATCTACATGACTCTGTTGAATGAAAAACCAAACATCATTTTGCTACATGGCGCTCGCTGATATCTGTTCTTGCAGCTCGCGGTTTAAATTAAACGCTCCTTCGCTTTATGTTTTGTGTTCCACAAATCTCGAGTGGCAACTTGGTACAGTAGCATAACAGTCCCGACTCAGGTTCAATCAACTTCCAATATTTTTGTAACATGAAATTCGTTTCATTTCAGCCGGGCTCCTACAACAAATCAAATGCTTTCAACCATTAGGCGACTTCTCGTCGGCAGACGAATATTTGTTAGGCTTAACTCTTCCTATAGACGGTGAACATCTTGTGTTCATTATGTATAAATAAAGTATTTTCTCAAGTGTAGTTAAACTAAAGAAAAATGGTGGGTGAAAATGTGAAAATGTAAATTGTAAATTATGTAATCTGTAACGAGTAATTATGTAATTTATGATATAATCTGTATTATATCAAAAGTAATATGTAATGTAATATATTGTAATATTTAATATATAAGGTGTAAGTTGCTATTTTAGAATAGTTGAAGATTGAAATAGTAATATATAATAAATAAGATGTAAGGATATACGTCGACTATGTCTTCATATAGTCGACAGAGTAGTGTTCACTGAAAAGGTAGTGTTTGGACAAAAGAATGAACACACTTTTTCTCAGAAAAGGGTATTGTGAGTTTTAGGAGAAGACACTACTATCTGCTAATATTAGTATTATCAAATATTAAACTTCACTAAAATACAAATAGAGTAAAAAAAAGGGAAACCATCTATTTGTTTAAGTTGTTATGTTATATTTCTCTTTTAAAATAGAGTATTGCTTTAATTAACTAATTGATATATATATATTACCTGTTATTAATATATACTTATTTTATTTTAATCAATTGTTCACTTTATTACAAGCTATTTTAGTTTTAACTGGTCTGATTATGTCATCGAATATTGAGAGATTAAAACAGTGCTGAGCGGCTGTTGGGTTGAGAAGCGGTGTACAGATGTCCAGACGCCTGTATAGTGGATGTCCCTGCGTACATCATAAATGATCTAAGAAACTTGACCGAAGAAAAAGATCTGGACCGCTTGTGAATACTGATGTAATACAAAATAACATCTTTTGTCTTACAGCAACATTCCTTATAAAAATATAACCACATATATTGAACAACAGATAAACCTGCAGATAATATCAATGCCTTCAACGCCGGCAATGTCTGTGAAAAATGAACATTCAAAATCGCTCTCAAGTGCTCCCTTACCTCCTCAATATGATTCTTATCCATTGAGAGCTTGCACACAAGAAGATATTGACGAAACAAGATATCATATACTGAAGTTTCATTCTGTTAAGAAAGTTGATCCTGTAAAAGACTTTCAGGAGCCTGCCAAATTGCATAGGAAAGATCCCAAAAATCTACAATTTCAGTTGAGTTTAAAAGAATTAGAAGAGAAAAGAATTGAAGATAAAAAGAAAGAATTATTAAAAGCTGAAAAGAGAAAAGACTACCTTACTAGAAAAGGTTTGTTACCAACTGCTTTAACAGATGAACAAATTGATGAACATATTGAGCTGGACAGTATGACAGAAGAAGAAAGAGGCAAATGGGAAGAACGCAAAAGAAAAGAAGCCGAAGAATTAAAAAAACAAGCCAAGAAAGAAGCTGAATTACTGATTGTTGCCCCTGATGGTGGTGCTAGGAAAACGAAGAAGCAAATTTTGAAGAAAAAGACAAGACAAATCAGAGATTATGATGAAGATAAAAAAAGACTCAGATATGAAGAATTTTATCCATGGGTTATGGAAGATTATGACGCAAAACAAGCTTGGGTCGGTAACTATGAAGCTGGTAATACCGATAACTATTGTTTAATGGTTTTAGATAATGAAAATAAAGGTTTCAAACTGATTCCTGTTGAGAAATTCTATAAGTTTACTTCGAGAAATAAATACGCAACTTTAACTTTGGAAGAAGCTGAAGCTAAAATGAGAGAAGGTAGTTCAAGCTCAAGATGGTTGATGAAAAGAATGGCTGAAGAAGCATCAAGAGGAGAAAGAGTTGATTTAAGATACAGAAAAATGAAAACGACGTCCACTAGAAATGACGAAGAATCCAAAAGATCCGATGAAGAAACACTGGATTTCGATGAAGAGTTCCAGGATGATGAAGAAGCTCCAATTTTGGAAGGTAACGATGAAGAAAGTAAATTGGTTGAAAACAAAATGAAAAAAGAAATGATGAGAGCTAATAATTTGATTGAAGCTGACCCTGAAGAGGATGATTTGGACGAGTTATTCGAGGCCAATAAAGTCGATAAGGAAGGCAAAAAGCTAAGAAAGGCGTTAGCTAAAAATGCAATGAACGAAGTTTACGATACCGATGATGAAGACGAAGAAAACCCATACTTATCGGAAAGTGAAATTGAAGATGCTGAAGAGAAAAATGGTGATGAAATTAAAGTTAAGAATGAGGATGAAGATTCTAAAATACCATCTGAGCTTGACGAGAATTTAGATTCAAATAAACAACAGCAAAAGGAAAAAAGCTATTCATCTAGAAAGATATTTGTTAAATCTTATGACGACGGTTTATTGGTTTTGAAATCATCAAGGGAAATATTGAAAGAATTTCCAGAAGGTGATTGGAATCCAAATGTCTCTTCAAAGAGATCATCACCAGAAATTTCCGATCAACCAACGAAAAAGATTAAGATTAAGTTGGAAAGATCCCCGCAACCACAATTACAACCGTCTTCTACATCGACTTCATCCTCATCCGAATCAGTTACGAAAGAGGATATTGATAAGTTGTTGGATAATGGCCCAATTGAATTAACAATGCTGGTTAGATCATTAAAGGGTAAAATGAGCTCTGATCCAAATGCAAAGAGTAATTTGAAGTCTATATTGATGCTTCATTTTGTTTTGAAAAATAAGATTGTCTATAGAAGGGAAAAGTAAACATACAGAATATGTGTATACTTATTTAACTTGACTTTATAATGACTTGAACAGTGTAAATTTCGATGATGTACACAGCCGTTAAACTTATGTTTGCGAAGAAGATTTCAAAAACGCAGAAAAAAGCTAATATATGGGGAGGTTGAATGGATGGATGGATGGATGGATGGGTCATTGGAAGAATCAATAGTTTTCTACTAACCTGTAGTTGATGGATTTTTCAAAGAAACATATAAAGAAATATGCCATCGGAACTTGAAGAAGTATGTCCTCCAACCCTTTAAAGTTTTTTGAACCCCTTCAGGTCAAAGGAAGGCCAATGTGTTACTAACATTTTACTATATTATACAAGTTAGTTGAATTTTTACATTCACCGCAAGCTCAAATCAGAGAAATTGCGTTAGAAAACTTAGTTCAGTTTTCACCAACTGGTACCAACCAAAATCTTTTCAAATACGATAACTCAAGGGCAATCAATGATTTGAAGGACTTAGCACAGGATAAAAGTTCAAAAATCGCCAAGAATGCATTAACTATTTTAGCCAACCTCTGTGACGACAAAGATTTCAGATCTTTGATAGTTAAAGATGAATCATTCTTGAAGCATCTAGTTCAAGAATTGATCAACTTGACCAATCAAAACGCTGACTTAATTTGTATTTTATTAACCAACATGGCAAAACATGATGAGATTTTATCAATTTTGAACATTCAAGTTGATTTGAAACAGGCAGACCAAAAGAAGGTTTTTAAAAGCACTAAAGCAATGGATTGTCTGATGGATCTTTTTGTTGACGGTTTTGACCGCTCGCTAAATAAATCAGCAAGTTTTGATTACTTAGGTTATTTCTTCGCAGACATCTCCAGATTCCCCAACGGAAGACACTATTTCGTCAGAGAGCAAGAATACGATAACACTCTTCCACTTGCTAAAATTTTGAAATTCACCGAATGCTACGAGACCAAAATAAGAAGGGAAGGTGTTTGTTCCACCATTAAAAACTCCCTATTCGAAACAGAACAACACTTGAAGTTATTAACCGATGAGAAAATCAACTTATTACCGTATATTCTGCGTCCAATTGCGTTTGGTGGTAACCAAGGTTTAGACGAGGAAGAAATCTCTGCGCTACCAGCTGAATTGCAAAACTTACCAGATGATAAAGAGATCGAGTTGTTGGATGACATTATTTGTGTCCATTTAGAATCGTTGTTGTTGATTTGTGTTACTAGGGAAGGAAGGGAGTACTTAAGAGGAAAGTCAACGTATCCATTGATCAGAGAGTTGCATAAGAGCTTGGTTGAAGGGCAGGAGTTGTGTCTGGAGTTGTGTGATAGGGTTGTGCAAATGCTGATGAGGGATGAACCTCCAACTGCTGCTGAGATTGATGCTATGCATAGTGACGATGAGTCTGACGAAGAGGATGATGATGATAAGATTACTGAGATTCTTTAGACGTTTTTCTTTTCTTAATTATACATTCGATCCTTTTTGCAACTAATTTTGAGTTTCTATTGTTGTTTTGTAGCTAAAACTAATTGAATGTTACTGAATTGTAAAGTTTACTGTAGTGGGACATTTCCTACAGCTTTTAAAGAGCTGTATATTCATACATATGATCGTATAATAAATGAAGTAAAGAAAGAAAAAGGTACACAAAAAGATATCTAACCGAAACAAAACAGACAAAAAGGAGTAATAAAAACACGAACAAATTGTCCAAGATGAAATTCACAATGCCGTTAGGTGCTTCTGTACACCGGTAGAGTGTATAGTACTTACCTGAGTTTCTCTGCCATTCGCTTTATTACCTTAAAAATTTTAAATATCCTGGTAACGTTGATAAATTACAAAGGGAGTTCATAGTAGGTAGTCAAAGGGTAATAGAGTGAAAAGGGGAAGGCAGAGAAAATTGGGAAGATTATTGATTTATCAAAATTGAACTATGTTTTCTAAAGTTTTTAGTTCTTTTCAAGTCCTAATGTTGAAGGATAACTAATAATTTCATGTAATTCTTTCTTTATCTAATTTTCATGGGAATGGGTTAAAAATGGGAACGGAATTGGTTGGGTGGTTTTTCTAATGTTGTAGTTGTAAAAGAATTGTAAAATATGTGAGGTCTAGAACTAACTAATAATTTATTCGTCATCTTCGGCTTCTTCTTCTTCTTCAGCTGCACCTAATGTTAGTTTAACATCTTTCCAAAGTTTACCTTTGTTTCTGTTTTCAAACCAAGAGGTAACGGCAACGTCAAAGACACCTTGGAAGACAAAGGCACCCGCAAAGACAGTACCAACGTAGATTGAATTTCTCTTGAAGAAAGTGTTGAAGATGGAGGTGTAAATGCTGTTGTAATTGACAGTTATCATTA
Source organism: Ogataea methanolica (assembly GCA_001600755.1). Classification (NCBI taxonomy): domain Eukaryota; kingdom Fungi; phylum Ascomycota; class Pichiomycetes; order Pichiales; family Pichiaceae; genus Ogataea; species Ogataea methanolica. The sequence continues at coordinate 1,374,853 of BCKW01000004.1, forward strand.
ATAATAATGATTATAAGTACATGTTAGTATTATAAGTTTCTTGAACATTTTTTTTTGTTTAGATTTGATGCTGAGTAGTTCACCAAATTGGTGCATAGCAGTAGGATGATTTGCCCTTTAGAACTATGTTCAATGATGTTCAACTAGCCTTGGTTTCGAATTCTTCCCGAAATATTACACACCTCATTATGAATAACTTGATAGAGTCTAATTAATGATACCGATCAATATATCTATTTTATTGAAAAACTGGGCCGTTGAACAAGTCAAGGCAGATAAACTACGTAAACACCAATTAAATCTGGATGAGTCTCTGCTGTTTCGCAGTCCTTGTAGCAGAAATTTTTGGCTGATTTTTTAACCAATTTTCATTGGCTGGCAAATTCAGATGGCTGATTCGTGGCGCAGGCGGGACAGCGATGAGGATGATAGAAATCGGAGGCTGATGTATCAATCATCCTGAACTGCTACAAAGGTATTTGAGATTGCTTTATATTTATGCTTGCACTTCATTGTCCCTTTAAACTAAAAAAGTAAAGTGGAATATTTATCTAGGTATACCAAAATCACCACCAGACAGTATCTGTATTACCCTCACCTTCACCTTCACCTTCATCAGTAAATGGCTGTCCATCTGAAAATTCATCATCTGGAATCTCAAACTCAAACTCGCCTCTAGTGGCAGCACCTTCACCTTCACCATCCTCCTCTTCGTTCTCACCTTCGTCTTGAGTAGCTTGAGTAGTTGCAGCTTGGGCAGCAGTGAACGCCGGCTCAAATCCTCGCATTCCAAATCCACGTCTTATGAAAATGTTATTCACATTGGTCATGAATTCATTTTGTTGCTCCATGAACGGGAATCTAATATTTCTTGCTCCATTCTTGTATAGATCCCTATATAGGGATGCAACTAAGCTTTGGTTCAACCACATCTTGTTTAAGTTATTGTATCTAGCACTGCTCAAAACGCCCGAGTCACCAGCGCCGATTAATCCACCAGCAGGCTCACCATGACTGTTTAAATATGGTGATCCTATTCTCACTGTAAACCCAATAGGGATGCGTCTGTCCGAGTCAAGCAACTCAATTTCAAGCCTGTTATCAAACGGGGAAAAGAATAGTTGAACTAGCGATCCATCCAGTTTACAGACAGATCCATGGTTATTCTTTGACTTCAGAATGGACCCACAGCTGAGACATAAATGATTCCGTTCGGATGCCTTTTTCATTGTCATATCGTCATTCTTCAAGAACTCGGACAGTTTTTCAGGCAGAGGTGCCAAATGAGGCTTCGCAGGGAAATCCAAGATTAACGTACTGTTGGCTTTAATCAAGTCACGTGCACTTATTGCCATTAGCGCTGAAATTGAATATTCCATTGTGTCGAAATCACTGATACTTTCAATGATCTCTTCAAGTGTAACAAAAGTGTCGTCGACGTTGAAAATAACTTTTAAAATATCTAATTGCCTTTGATAGTATGCAAAAATGTTGTAAATGATCTTGTACACCTTGTCAACCATCTCTTTATTGTAATGTGTAGGGTCAATTTCATTTAGGAACTTTTTGAACATATTACTGGAACATTTCTTGACTAAAGCTGTTAAAGAATCCCTTGCAGATTCTGAGGGTAATTTGGCATCAACCGTCAATATAGAATCAATTTCAAGATTATCACTGTTTAAATTGAATCTATATAAAATAGAAAACACCATTTTGACTAGTCTTCCAGTAAATATTAACTTAGCCAACACATTCAGTGATTCATTACATTGAAAAAATAGCAGCATCATTTCAGAAATGAAACCAATATCGGAAGCGGTAAAAATTGCTCTGTAACTTTTAACTCTCTTAGAATCAATGTAAGGATCAGTGGGTAAGTAATTCAACAGTAATCTGAATTGAATTATTGACCTCAACAATGTTAAGCTTAATGGAGAGATGACTTCAGATTGTGGCTCATTTCTTCTTAAAATTTCATTCAACTCAATTGTATTTCCAATAACATCAGCCAAAGCGTACTTCATATCAGATGAAGCGCCTGCGTTTATATAAATTGCACGCTGCAATGCAACATTCTCGTCATTTATAAGTTGTAATTGTTTCATTATCCTTTGACATTTTTCAGATTCAAAATCAGATAGCACACGGAAAAATTCTTGGTCGAACACCATAGTTGTTAAATCTGAACAATTATCGGCATTATCAGCTTCGTAAATGTCGTACCACTTTGTTGCCTTGATTGGATCACTTATATCAAATTTAAAATCAGGGAACGGTAGTGACGGGATAAATGTATTGGAGTAGGCTTCACATAATGGACAAAAGAATTGTTCCATTCTGAATTGCTTTTGAGTTAGCATGTGTTGGAAACAGCTGAAATGCATACCATGGGAACAACTAAATATAACGTGCTTGGATTGTTTAGAAATTGGACCAAGACAGCGGTCACCTTCACTCCTCGTTGTATCACTATTCAATTTTCGCTTTTTTGGATTGTCTTCTGAAGGAGGGAAACCTGGGATCATGAATGCTGGTGGGTTCATTCCAACTGTCGGAATGGACCACAAATTTGGAGAAACGGAAACAAAAGCTGGGATGCCAAATAATTCATCATAGTTCTCAGGATTTCGACATAAGATACAAGTTCTAGTTGCTTTTTCCTGTGAACTATCCTTCTTTTCGGTTTCTTCTTGAGGAGTAGCTTCTCTTTTCGCAGATGTATCCTTGAAAAATGATTTGTTCTTTTCCATAAAGTCATTTCTCTGCGTTGACATTTTCTTAAGAATCTTTTGTTGTCTTTTCAGGGCAAGTCTTCTAGCCCTTTCTTTACGGGTTTCAAAATTTCTACCATGTGCCGATTTCTTAAAGTCGTTGATGTGTGTTTCACCGAAGCAATCAATTAATGATTGTAAAATATTATCATCTTTCAATAACAAGATATCCAACAAAGTTGAAGCCTTCTTAACAATTGATTTCGGCATGTCTTCCTTTTGAATAATTGTTAATAGCAAGTTACAAACTGGAATATTGCTAAAGTTGCTCAAAGTATTGCCTTCTCCCATTTCAGAATTGTCATCTAAAATAATTGCATGAATCAAGTGAAGCAAATGAGGCAGATATTGTTCGTTATCTGAGCTGATGGCAAATGACAAAGCTTTGTATATGAACTTAACAAATAACGGAGCCTTCAAACACTCGCTGATGCTTCTGAACTTTAAAGAATCCTCAACACTAAGCTTATACAGTTGAGGAACTAAAACAATATCCGCAGGGTTCTTCTTCTTTGTTATCGCTAGCTGCTCAACCAAAGCATTCTCAATATCATCTGCTGATTCATAACTGTTGAAAATGTCCATATGGTCAACTTTAGAGAATTGTTCTTTTTTTAAAGTATAACGGCCGTAATCACTGGCGCCTGAAGGTGGTTGATATTCACTGACTTCTTTCAAAATTTCATCGAAATACGGAGATTCGCCTGCATCACCAACTGCACGTTTCAACTTGGAGTAATTTAGTGGCTTAATACATAAACGAGAGCGAACTAAATGCTTTGATTTAATGTACTCAATTTCTTTGCGAGATAACTTGGAATCAAATGGTAATCTATAAGTCAACAAATGGTAGAAAAAGTCAATACAGTCGCTCAAAATAGAGAAAACACGTTCCTCATAAACAGTATCATCAAATTGAGTGTTTGAAATGATGCAGTCCAAGAATCCAAATCGGTCATAAATGTTCAGAAGTGTTCTTTTGCGTGAGGGCTCAGACAAAATAGCCAATTGAATCATATAGATGTCACCAAGTGGGTTGAATAAAGCCCTGTTGGAGCCTTCTTGGTAAAATGGTTCGTTACCGTTCCTAATCCAAAATCTGGATCCAATTTGTGAAGTTAAGACAACTGAATGTAATACATCATCAGCGATTGCCAAAACATCTGGTTTTGACTCTTCATCAGTATCTTCGCTGTCACTAGAATATAAATTATTTGCAATATCAATTGAAGTCACCCTCTTTTCGAGCATCGAAATATCAAAGAACTTATAATTGGAACAGATTTCAACTAGTAAAGAATGTAACGGGTGGATAAAAGAGCTAGAATCTTTGGAGATGTCATGTTTGACAATATTCAGATAGTTATCCATTCTTCTGCTAGTCAATGAAAGGAAACTAGTGATTAAAGCAATAGCATCTTCAACAACTGATGACTTGTTTTGGACTCCTTCAACAATCTTACCGATGTCCTGAGTAATTTCATATGCTTGTCTACCTCTCATGAAATACATTTTGTAATCCGAAGATTCACGCTCAACATGGTCGCCAACTCTTCTGGTCAATTTGAATGAATCCTGAAACAGCTCTAATAGCATGATTATGTGCACTAGATAAATCGGATTCAAAATTTCTGCTGAGCCAGGTTTAATGTAGGAAACAATATTATGGATGCCCGTTAAAGTTGCAGATTCTGATGCCATTGAACGGCCAGCTTTCCAATCTGTAAAGTCAAGGTTTGGTTTATACTTTGAAATGCCATCTGAGCTTAGAGCATATACATTAATTAGACTTCTGAATGGTCTGATTAAACCACCGGTTTGCAATAAATAGGTACCGATATTAGGATCATAATACGTTTGTAAACGAAGATGGTCAAGTAGTGAAAGCATCCATTCTCTATCGAGCGTTAGTTGGATATATTCGATAGCTGGTAGAATTTCGACAATTTGAGTGGAAAGCATCTTTCTGGCCCCTAGATTGGTGGTCAATATCGGCATTAACATATTTCTTAAAGTATTTCTTAGCCGTTTCCAGAGTCTAATTTCAAGATAAAAGAGCATCTGTATTTTGGTAGTCCTTGCTGTTTTTCCACTATATGCTTTCTTACCAACAAAATTCTTCAAACCTCGTGCTTTGAAAGCCTTGACAGTTATTGGACCGTCAATTTCTGTTCCGTCAATCTGAGGAATCTTGTGATCCTCAGTTAATAATCCAATATTATTCTGATCGGGGTTGAAAATGTTGAGTTTAGAAGTAGCAACAGGTCTACCGGGTATATACCTTTGAAAAAATGATTCACAAATTGCAGATCTCACACAATTAGCAACCTTAACATTAGGGTGTTCACTTTCACGTTTCAACCAATTAATAATCTCTTCGCAAATAAAATCTCTTGTGACATCTCGTGAAGAAGATATAGTAGCAACCAATCCATTCTTTTGAACTTTAATATAAGGATCGATTAATGACGAAACATCTGAACTTGTTTGAAGAATTGTTCTTCCAGTTACATCGATGTCGTTTGCAATTGCACGGCACTGTGGAGATGAGCCAGCTGTTCCTAATGCAGCAGAAATACTGTCTTGAGCAGAGTCCCAGTTATGGAATTCGTCGTTCCAAACAATTGAACAATAAGCATCTGAGTTGGAATCCATTTCGCCATATTTTTCAAATGGTAGTGATGCATCGTTTGAGTACTTCTTGAATGCCCTCCAGTCCGCAAGAGCTCGTAACGGCTCGTGCACTGTTGGAATAGTTTGTGAATTCGTTGACTGGACATCGATGAAGTAGTCTAATATCACGTCTATCACTGTATATATACACTGCTCGAGTTCTATGGAAACGTCTGGTGTATCTTCTTCACCACTTTCGGAGCAGGCCAAACATTGTAAGTCAGCTTTCCAAGAATCTGTATCACCACAATCACAGATAGCATCACCACTTGATATATGCATCCTGACGTTGTGATCTGAGTGTTCTTCTTTATTGAAACAGTCGTCACACAGACAGCATGTTGGATCAATACCACAGTCATAACAGTTGTAAACTGGCTGACCGGGTTGAATCTTTTGAGAACATATTCTTCCTTTATGGGATTTATTGGTACCCTTCTTTTGTTTATCATAGAATCTTCCCTTTTGGGTAATACCTTCATGATCTTGTATAATGGCATCGTCCCAACTAGTTGGGAAAGCTGGAGAGTAAGCGATACCTGGGAACATGACTTCAAAGTGTTCCTGAAGTCCTTCACTGGCCGTGGCAAAATACAAAATCCTATAAAGTGACGTTTTCAAGTCGGACGTGCATGCATAGTGAAATATGGACGGTAATCTCAATAAAATTGATCTTAGCTTTTTAGCCAAGGTGGAATTGTGTTCTACCATAATTGATCGGTCTAGAATAAACTGAATTTGAGGATGGATCAAATGCTGATGTTAGTAAGCATTTTTTGAGGAGATGAAAAGTTACTTCCAAAAGGAAAAAAATACATACCTTAATAGCAGTTTCAATGTTATGTCAGTTGGTAGTTGTTAAAAGCCGAGGATAGTGGCCAGCGTTGATCCTTGTCTGCTCCACCTGATTTTTATGGTCATGTCTGGTTCTGTCTTACGGAAGCGTCAAGATGAAAGTTACTGGAGTGGCAAAAAGCGGATTTTGTAGCCTGTGACGGACGGCGACAATAATACAGCGTCGCGACGACATCGATCTCTATTTACATACAGACATCAGATAGTTTCATTTGAGGTTATGTTGTTAGGTACCATCTGACCTGACTCAAAAGGGAGTAGATTCTCCAACAATACCCATAAAGAAAATCAGGATCTTCGAGAAGAGAACTTAGAGGACTCACAGGCATCAATCATGGATGACCAGACAATGGACATGGCTGATAACTCAATTGACGCTGCTCAAGATGACGAGTATAAATTGAGAAAATACCTAGTTGAGCTTGCCCAAAGCTCGTCCTACAATTTCAGTAGCCAGGCAAAAGCATCATTCAGGTACAATTTGACCACATTTACTGGATTGTCTCCCTATGATATTTCTATCGATCCGGACTACCACAACCATTACCATAGGCCTTGTGGTAGAAAATTTCAAAAGGGGGAAACCTGCTATAGGTGTCTAACATGTGGATTTGATGAAACATGTGCCTTGTGTAGCTACTGCTTTCAACTTAAAAAGCATATAGGGCACCAGGTACATAAAGGAATTATTCAACGTGATGTAAATGGTTGTTGTGACTGTGGTGACCCCGAAGCTTACCTTGGACTAAAATGTGAATATTACGATACTCCAATCGAACAAGACAAACTTCTGTCAGAAGCAAGACTAGAAAAGCTTTCATCCACTGTTTCTACATTACTTGACTTTGTTTTAGACGTTACTGCCCATTCTTTCACGAGCTTAATTGCACCGGAAACGCAAAGCTCAGTGATTAGGTGGTCTAAAATGGCTGCCCTGCAGATAGGTGAGTCTTTCGAAGACAACGATTCTCCATGTAGAAAATATGCATTGGTGTTATATAACGATCAAACTCACCAATTTAGAGATGCTGTTCAAAGAGTCCGCTTTGCCACCGGAAAAGTACTGGAATTTGCTGAAATGGTTGTTTCAAAATGTAATACTTATGGTAAATCAGTTGTTATGGTTTCTACTGATATATCTTTCCTACTAAGCAAGCAAGAAATATTGCAATCTACGGGTTTAACATCATGTATTAGAAACTTACGTGAAGTATTCAGAGAAGATATGTCTGATGAAATTGTCACATGGGTGAATGATTTAACAAACTCCAATGTGATGAAGAACAACCAATCCTTAAGAGATGCTTTATCGCTCGTTTTGCTCCGGAAACACAAATTGGGATTCCGATATGACCCAACACCTACGAACAACTTTGATGATCCTGATGATGATCTTAACTATCAGCAGAAGCTAGATCAATTGCATGTCGCGTTACCAAAGTTCAGAAGGCTGCCCTATAGACCACTCAAAGATGGCATGTCAAGTAAGTGGGAAATACCCCCAGACATTATGAATGAGTGTGGTTATAGAGACTTATACGATCCACGCAATGGCCTGATTTATTTTGAAGGTTCTAGATTCCAGTACTTGGCTTTTTACGATATACGATTCTGCAAAAGCACGAGAATTAAACTACATGATATTTTTGTTAGCACATTAGTCAACAGTTTGAGATATAAAATGATGATGACAGCTCAATATGTTGATATATACATTGAACTGGCCTCCATGTTTTTGTCCATCGATAGAGAACCAGAATTTTCGTTGCTGCCTGTTTTATCTCCGCAATTATTTACATGCCCTCCAAATTGTACTGCTATAGTCAAGCATGGCGATCTTTGTAAGCTTATGTACTCAATTGGTCAATATTTGAGAACAGGCTCACCTTATAACAGCGAATTACCATTAGCAACCAGATCAAACGGAATTTTATACAATTCGTTGAAGAATAGGAAGTGGGGCCACATATTTCTTGATATGACGTATATCTTGAGTAGAAACCAAGCTGTTGATCATTTCTTTTCCTCAGAAGCATTTTTTAAGGAGGCGCTAAATGTTCTTGGGTTGTTCCAAGGAAAACCGACAATTGTTCGAGAAGTTAACTCTCATATCGAGTACGAAGCAACTGACTATGGACTTTACTTTAACGGAATGTCTGTTATTTCACATTTCTCAGAAAATATTGGTAAGGCTGTTAATAAAGGGAATAATGCTGAGGTGTATGATGAACTGATACGATCAATTATTAATGCCCTTGTTGTACATGTCTTCTCTGAATTCCCGATCTCAACCAATTCTTCGGAAACTGGTCCCAAAAAAATTGTGGAAGACCAAGAAGATCCTGTATTGTTTCATGACGTTACGATGAATCAAGTTACATGTAGAGTGGTTAATTTTGAAGTTCTAAGTAACAAGCTGTCACTGCTTCATCCATTACACTCATTATTATCATGGTTTGTTGAGATGAACGTTTCATGGGATTCCTCGGAAAAGGTTGCAAATTTGGTTTTTATCATGAACAGTATAGCCGTTCTGGATGCTGAAGGTTGTCCACGTCCTAAGATCCTACCTGGTGATGTGCTGAAAGGTATATTTGACATACCGTTACGGACATTGGTGTTTCTATCCCAAATCAAGGTTGGTTTGTGGGTTAGAAATGGCTTGAGTCTTCGCAATCAAATGAACATCTACAGAAACTCGGGAATTAGGGATTTTGGTTATATGAGAGATGTATTTATGGTCCAGTTATTCTGTGCTTTGGAATCGACTGACGTTACCTTGATAACATTTATTGAAAGATGGGGATTGAACAAGTGGTGCCAAAAAGAGTTCAAAGAAGGAGGATACCCAGTCAATCATATTCAAGAAATTGTCGAAGAGTTTTTCCTATTCCTTATAAACATATTGACTGAAGATATGCATCTACATAAACGTTCTGCTAGCGAAATACTGGATTTAAGGATTGAAAGAGAAATTGTCCAAACGTTGTGTTTGAAGCCTTCAAGCTATAGCGACATCACCACCGAAATTTCCGAACACATAACATCCGAGAAGAGGTTCTTTGCTGTTTTTAACCAATGCGTAGAAGAAGTTCCTGCTACACCTATTCCTAGTGGCCAATCATCTGGATACAAAGAGACAAAAGTTTACAAATTGAAGGAAGAATTATTTGATTCAGTTGATCCATACTATATCCATTACTCATCCAACAAGAGAGATGATTGTGCAAAAGTCATTAAGGAACGTATACATAAGAAAAAAAGGATCTCGCTGGAGAACGTTTACTTACCACCAAAAACGATTAATTGGGAGAATAGCCCGTTTAAGTACATAATTCAGATCACATGCTCAATCCACTTTATTTCAATTATTGAATCCACCATGGAGTACTGTTCTCCTGACTTTATAGAAAGGGAAGAGTCAGGGCTAGAATTACTACTAGATCTTGTACTTCACCTTATCCACGTTGCAATGAAACAGATGAATGCTGATGTTTTCATAGAGCAGTTCCTAATAAAGTCAAAAGTTCCATCTATTATGTTAGCAATGCTATCAAACGATAAATATAACAATTTCTATCCTAAAATAAGAGCTATTTTGACTATACTATGTCAGTTTTATAAATTTGACTTCCAGGTCTTATCAACGATTATTAAAAACTATGACGAGAATTTGATTCTTCCACATGCTGATAACGGTGATGAATCTGCATTTGAGAAAAAAAAGAGATTGGCAAAGAAGAAGAAAAACAAGATTCTGGCTAACTTCAAGAAACAGCAACAAAAGTTTGCAGAAAGCTTGGCTGCAGAACCTGATCTAATGGATCTGGATGATGACGATGACGAAAATATGGATGGCAGCAGTTGGCAGTTCCCACAAGAACATTGTATATTGTGTCAAATGCCAGCTATAACCCAAGATGAGCCATTTGGTGTTATCAGTTATATTACCCAAAGTAATGAGTTTAGATCAATCCCATTTGAAGATAAATATTGGTTTTATAAAAGCTTTTCTGGCAATCCAAATTTAGATGAATTAGAGACGAAAACGTTTAATAAGGTCGATAAATACTTGGACAGAATAGAACATGATTCGATTACTGGACCAGGCTTCCCTGGTAGTGAATATGCTTGCAATGAAAATCACTCGGTCTTCACTAGTTGTGGTCATGGAATGCACCTTGGCTGTTATGTTAATTTTTTAAAAGCTGCTAAGAATAGACAGCTTGCTCAAATCACTAAGACTATACCAGAGGATACCCGGCGTCAAGAGTTCTTATGTCCTCTTTGTAAAGCTGTGAACAATGTCTTCATTCCAATTTTTTATTCATCCAATAAGGAGTCACTTCAAGGGAAATTGAGAAATACGTCAATCACCATTTTAGATCCTGGTCTTGATAAAGTCTTATCGTCAATTGACAAAGAGAGCTTGGAAGCTATTAGAGGTGAACTGATCTCCAGTGTGAAGTCAAAGGTTAAGCCACAATATTGGTTTATAAAGGAAGATGACCATCATATTGAAACAGAAACAAAACCATTCCAAGCTTTGAATCATTCTTTGAGTGTATTAGCTCGTCTTTCGTTACCGTTTGATGGTATTAGTGCAATAATTACAAAGACAATTGAATCAATAGAAGTTTCACTACGTGGTACAATGTATGAGTTTGGATCGTTACCATTGGTCATATATCAACTATCAAATCAAACACTTACAGCTTTGCGTATTTGGAGTCAGTTGAGGGAATTGATTAGGTGTACTGAAACTACAAGCTCAACTTCAGAAAAATACAACAAAGGATTCTTAACATACCCAGAAAGATTAATTGGGTTATTGAACAACATTTGCCATGATGATGATTTGCTGTTTGTGGGGGAAGATTATTTTAAATTGCTAGTAGGCGCTGAAGAAGTTCAGTCAATTGGGTTGGATTTCAGTAAGTTGGTCCATACTTGCTACTTGAAGCACCTGAAACAATCACTACTCATTATAATGGCACAGTTACAGTCGAAAAATTTTGACACCATTGAATGCTCTGTTGAGCACTTAAGTCAGCTAGATTATCAGTCGACGAAGCTAGATGAAATATGGGATCAATTCTCGGCTGGGATGTCAACTGGTGGAACACGGTATGGCAAGACATTATACCAAATGTTAGTGAAGTTGGTCACGCCATTTTTGAGAAAGTGTATGATTTACTCATATGTTAGGTTTTCCAACGTCTCTTTTGCTTCATTACCGGAGCTCTGTGATTATAATCTGGAATGTGATAAGCTTTGTGCTGTCCTTAATTTACCGACAATTAATGAATACCTCGAAGCTGTTCCATCAACGGAATTTTCTGGTGTTTCCGATGCTAACAGAATCAAATTATGTGGTGCTAAGGTGCTCTATCCAGGTAAGATCAAATTAATTACATTGCCTTTGAAAATGAATAGACTCTTCGGAGAATATTATAATCTCTTATCTTCCAAGCCAGTTGACCCAGCTATCTGCCTATTCTGCTCGAAATTAGTTGACATGCAAACTTCCAACTACGGTGACAGAATTGGCTCATGTAATGCCCATTGTACTTGGGAATGTATCACTGGCGGTTTTGGAATCTTCTTAATCATGAAAAGCAACTCCATTCTGTTATTGAATAAAGGAAGGGGGTCTTTCTTTGAAAGTCCGTATATTGATGACCATGGTGAAGTTGATGAAGATGCCAAAAAGGGTCATGATTTGCATTTGTCTGTTGCCAAGTATGATGAGTTTATAAAGACTGTTTGGTTACAGCACAACATTCCAAATCAAATTGCTCGTAAGTTAGAGAATCAACCTGATATCGGTGGTTGGACTACATTGTGATATATAGATATTATTTCGTTATAACCCGATTGTACATTATAACTTCCCTTATATAGCAATAGATGGTGATTATGCTCTCTCTTAGCTAAAAACCCAAATGGCAAGTTTCTACTCTGAAGGCTTTTGAACCTCATATATTAACCCAGAAGTAGTAACGTGCGTAGAAAAGGCTTTCGTCCATTGATCATCAACTCTCTATTAGATAGCTATGAAAGGAAGTTCAGCCGTACGAAGAGTTACGGTTAAATAATGATATAGATAGGATCAATAGGTAGTAAAGTATCCATATGCCTTAACACTGATTCAATACCTAAAAAATGGATACCTTCCAGCAGAGGCTTTCTCCTAATATACAAGGTTTTCCGTTCTGATAATACAGGTTTTTCCTGTTTATACAGGTATTCAAACTCCATCTAAAGGTATAAATTCTGCAGACCTCTGGAAGTTGGGACTATGGCTCAATGGTAGAGCTTTCGACTCCAGATGGATTTCGTGCAATCGAAGGGTTGCAGGTTCGATTCCTGTTGGCCTCAGACTTTATTTTTTTGGCTTTTTTGAGATTAAGCAACAATGGTGACAACTGTTTTTAAGTTTACTATGTTCTTCATGGTGTAGACAAGAATATTTTTGGATAATGGTACGATGCTACTGTGTGACTTATATTCATAATTACAGTTATCGTTGAAGGTTATGCTTTATCTAGCTAGCAATACAAAATTTGGCTGCCTCAACATTTTTCAACGCGTGTTTTTAGTCCAAATCGTAATTCTTCCATTGGATAGATATTTTGATTTCTCTGTCCAAATTTAGACTGGATCGCGAAAATGTCTGGCGACAACGTACACAAAATGAATTGCGCATTATCAGTAGCCCATATCGTTTCTTTTTGTATGCCCCTCGAAATATGAACTGGCACTCAATAAGTAATTTGAAGGCAGTAATTAACTAGTCTAAGGATCTAGCATTAAGAATGGCTTACTCTTGTATTAAAGTGACAAAATAAGCAGGTCCGGTGGGGCACGATTTTCCTCTTGTTTTTTTACCACCTCTTCTATAACTGTAACAACCATGAATTCTTAAGGCATTTATTTCAGTCAAGCAACAATGTAGATCCTAGATATGAACCTTGAGGTCTTGGAATGGTATAACACGCTATGGTAACCAGCCAGTTTTAATGTTGTCAAATAGACCACGGATACTCTGCAAGGAATACCTCTAAGCGGCCTGCGTAAATCTCAAACCGGATACCATACTAGTTCCAGTGTTCCTAGAGTAAACCTCAGAACGGGTCAGAACGAGGAGGTCGTAAAAGGTAGGTCTGGTATCTAGAATCTAGATCTCCAAATCTGCCATGCTCTTTGAGCAATCTGGGCAGATCAATAAGGCAATTCTATGGGGGGAATAATGCAATCTCCCGCAGCAACGCCTGTCGCCTTCCACATTAGGCGACTTTCAGTACCAATTGGGAACGACACGATGAGCCTAGCTGCATCGTTGCTATGGCAGTGCCAAGGCAGAGGACACTAAGGAGCGAAATGTAAACAAGAATGTTGGTTTGAAGTCGAATTGTTTACTGAAGTTGGAATGTCGATTATTGTTGAAATTCTAGCCAGCAAAAACCTTGAAAGAAAAAAAATATTATAAATATACTCACATCTTCCCTTCTTTTTGGTTCGACAAGTCTGAGAGATTATATTTCTTTATCAAAAACTAACTTTATTCACTCACTTATACATTCACTACTTTTACAATGCAATTCTCCGTCGTTTCCTTGTTATTCGCTTCTTCTGCTTTCGGTGCCTCAGTTGTCTTAACCCAAACAACTCAATCCACCGTTTCTTCTACCATCTACTCATGTGACTCCACCGTTACCAACTGCCCATACGCTTCATCTGCTGCCCATGTCTCATCTGTTGTCCATGCTGCTAATGCTACCTCAAACAGAACTGTCTCTGTTTACCAAGGTGCCGCTGCTGGTTTCGGCTCTTATTACGCCGCTGGTGCTGCTGCCGTTGCAGCAGGTGCTCTATTATTATAAGTTATTGGATAACTTATTTATCGAGATTTTACAGTTTATATTTGATACTGAGTCGGTTATTTAATAAGCTAGGTTTTTTATTTTAAGCTATTATACAGTAGCCTTTTCTATTTGTTTCGCACTTCATGTATTTTTAATATATTGTCATAATTAGCTCTTTATTAAATCTTAGTTTAAAAAGCTCCGGCTGACCTCAGGCCATGCAATTTAGTTGGGAATGTTTGCATAACGATAATATCTTTTGCGCAGCATTTAAACTTGAAGAACAAGAAAGAGTTTTGGGACGATCGACTTGAAACACGTCTACCTGTCCCACCGAGATTATTCCGAAGAAGCGTCAAGCCACAACGGGAGATTCTGATCGTCTATGATCTTAGTATTGCCAATCTAGGCATTTGCTCTAGTTAATTAGTTCTACTGTTACTATTTTAAAGATTGTAAAACTAAAGATGAAGAGAAAGAGTATAATGTTGTAGTAATGTAAAATGTAAGAACGGAAAGAAGTGAAAGACAGAACCTAGCAAAAAGTAAAAGCGACCCAAAAAAGAACCTGTATATATTTATCCATGGCTGAACAGCAACCAGAGAATCGACGAATCATTGAACCAGTGAACGTCTATCTAACCGTAATACTGCTGTTGTCTATTGAATTTATTCCCGTTATAGTCATCAGAGAATGGGTTTCCCTCACCCTTTTGTTGATAATACATGTTTGGATTAGAATAAGCTGCACCTTGTGAAGTTGGAGCCGGAGGTGGGGGAGCATAAATAATTGTTTCTTTCGTGCGATGGTCTGAACCACGGCAACAGCAAGCACCAATGCATCGGGCACCACAGCATAAAACTTGAATAATCGTTACCAAGAGCCAGATGAGGATCAAACCACCAATGACAATACCTACAATGACAACAACTTTACACCAAGTCTTGTCCATGCACTTGTTCCAACCAGATTTAGCATGATCGAAAGCACTGTCCAGAGATCTCTTTTCCAATAGAGAGTCCATGACTTGGGATGGACATATTCCTGATTCAGATGATGAGAAAGCTTCTTGAATAAATGGCGGGATATACATATCTGGTTAATATGAATGTATTTATGTTTGTAGGTAATCTATCAAGTAATAAATAAAACTAGTAGGAAGCAAATTTAACCTCTTGTGTCCCCAGATCTGAAAAACGATATCTTGGGATGAAGGAAAAGAGAGGACTAAGGTGGGATTTTATACAAAATGGGTGAAATTGATGGAACCAGACAAGCTAAAAATACACATCAAAACAGGGGGCTGCTAAAGTACAGCCTCCTCTGAGCCGCGCACGACAACCAAAACACGCGCCCCCTTTAATGTGCATACATCAGCCACACTGAACTGTGTTCACGTTCTAGCTATTTGGAAAGTGGGACAGTGGCGCTTATACGAACCCCAGAAGCATCCGTGCTTATTGTTGATCAACTTGAATCAAAGATCAAGAATTGAGGATCGAGGCTATGGCATATCATTCACATCCCCTTACCGTAGTCTCGTGTCGATTGAAGTGACCACTGTTTCGATGTGATCACTGAAACTGGTTTGTTATAGAACAGTACAGGTCACATTCGGGGCTGTAGCCTCTGAGTTTCGGCAAAACATGGCCAAACATTGATGTTTCTAAAAATAGTCTTGAAATTTCACTTTGGGCCGACCCACATCTCAGTTACCATTCTTCAGGTGTTAGGGTGTCACACTGGCTTAATCTCTAAAATTGTATATGGTGACAAGATAAACACACACTTTTTTGCTTGTTAGCATTATCTTTTTTTTTGTGGCTATGAACCGTTTATTGCAAGCAACTCAAGTGACGGGGCAGTTTCCCAATCACTGTCAAAGTGACAATTCAGTCGGTGTACTCGGTTCCTTATGGCTATCGAGTCTCTTCAGCATTGATAGAATACCGTGTATTTATACTATGACCAACAACTGTTGACTGTTGATACAAACCAGGAGGACACTTAACATCGCATACACCAATTTCATGGCCAGATTTACGCCGTAAGATATTGAGTTTTGCACGTATTGTTCTTGCCCCCTTAACCCTAACAGTACCCCTTTTTCAATAGAACGATCGCTATAAAGTAAAGACCTACTAAAGCTTTGATCTAGTTACAACAAACTATTTTTGTATATGAGGCTTAGAAACTGCCACTATGTCAAGCTATATATATATTTATTGATATATCCGAAGTTGTTCGATTTGATTTGCTTAGAATTTACTTTATTTAAAAGTCTTCGAAATTGAAAACTTTGGTCAGTTTCGAAGGTCAATCAATCATGAACGAATCTGATTGAATTTATTACAAAAAATTCCTCTCTTTATCGACTGACTACTCCACAAGATATTTATATCGGACATTATATTATTTCATCTATAAACACCATTAAGAACAGAGAAACTTACGCGGATGAGACGGAGGCAGCAATAGAAGCAAACCCTAAACATTAAAAAACAGCGGCTATTTTATTATTGAATGCAATTAAAAGTATCTAATCAAAAGTAATCTTCTTGGCCTTTTTGTTCATATCAACATCTTTAAAGAAAGCACCGTAGGCACTATGCGCTTTCTTCTTGGTATGAGAACCGAACTTCAATAATTCATCAGGAACTGGTTGATCAGCCCCTCTTAAAATGTTCATTAAGCCACCAGCCAAGTGCTTCTCATGGTCAGTGAACAAAGTATGCGAGATACCTGTTAAGCCAGCTCTACCAGTTCTACCAATCCTATGGACATAGTCTTCGATGGTTAATGGGAAGGTTAAGTTAATAACGACCTTAACGTTTGGAATGTCTAAACCTCTTGCGGCGACATCAGTGGCTAACAGTAAGTTACACTCACCCTTTTTGAAACTATCTAACGCTTGGGACCTTTGCGTTTGGTTCAAATCACCGTGTAAAGCAGCAACCTTGAAACCTTTGTAGTTTAAGTTTCTTTCCACTCTTGAAGCTTCTTTCTTATACAAGGCGAATATCAAAACTTTGTCTTCCGCTTTCTCGCCTGAATGATACTTCTTTAGCAATTGTAGTAACTTACTGTCTTTGTCCCTTGGATCAACAACTTCAACAATTTGGGTGATTCTCTTGTTGGCTGATAGTTCGTCTCTGTCACCAACGGAAACTTTAATTGGGTCCTTCATAAAGTTAGTGGCGATTTCTCTAACTTCTTTTGGCCATGTAGCGGTAAACATTAAGGTTTGTCTTTCTTGTCTTGTACTTCTCATAATTTTCTTAATATCCTCTTCGAAACCCTTCTCCAACATTCTATCGGCTTCGTCCAGAATCAAATAATCAATCTTCCCCAAATTGATAGCACCTTCATCTAACAAATCTAGTAGCCTACCAGGTGTGGCAATAACACATTGTGAAGTCTTAACACGCTGTCTTTGCTCATCCTTTGGAACACCACCGTAGATACAAGTACATTGTAATCCAACAGCATCCGTTAAAACAGTCAAGTTATCGTAAATTTGGGTTGCTAATTCTCTGGTTGGTGACACAACCAACACTTTCAAGTCTTTAGAGTTAGACTTGACAATGTGATCAATGGCTGGAACACCAAAGGCAAATGTCTTACCTGAACCGGTTTCAGCAACACCAATGACATCGTTGCCGTTAATCAAATATGGCCAAGCAACAGATTGAATAGGGGTTGGTTTTGAAAACTTCTGAATGTTTTTCATGATTCTGGAATCAACTTTGGATGAAGCCAGCGAGTCAAATGACAAGCATGGCTTGATGTTTAAGTTAGATGGATCTTCAACGGTAACTTCATTTTCCTTGAGGAATGCATCAACATCTGACTGAGAGATAGATGGATCTTGGTATAACCTGGTTGGTTCAACAGTTGAATTGGATTCCTTCTTACCTTGGCTCTTTTCCTTCTTCTCTTTTTTTTCCTTCTTCTCTTTTTTTTCTTTCTTCTCTTTCTTTTCTTTCTTGTCTTTCGTTTCCTTAGTGCCCTTCTTGTGCTTCTTGTCCTTATTTTCCTTTTTAGACTTCTTCTTTAAAGATAACTCCTCAGACTCAATCTTTCTCTTCTTGTCATTGATTTCGTCCCTTGACATTCTGCTATATTTATTCGTTCTGGTTATTATATATCAATTTAAGTACTATGACTAATTTACAGACGATATAATTTTAGCTTTAGCAGATCCGGGATTCGTTCTGATCTAAAGATACCTACATATTTTCAAAGATCTCCCTCCTTAAGGAAGAAAACTGAAAGAAATATTCTGAAAATTTTCTTGTTTGATATATTTTTGGAAAATCACGTGCAAAACTGAGTGGCGCACGATCTATGGTTAATAGTTAATATTCTAACCGAGAATAATACTGATAAGACACCTGTCCAGTTTGGCAAATAACTGAGTGTTACGTATACATAACAATAAATAATAAGAAAGCTATTCTAATGTTTTGATTAACTATCTATAGCAAAACCGGATCGAAAGAAAAAGTAAAAAAAGTTCAACGAAAAAAAAAAGTGAGATGAAACCCAAATAGAAAGAGAAAGAATTAATACTAATGCAAATAAAACCAACTTAATAACATTTTTCTTATTTTACAGCAGAATTTTTTTGAATATGAAAGAAAAGCTTATACTTTTGGATAATTATGGTCATGGTACTCATAACAACGTTAATGCAAATAAGGCGGCTGGAATGAATGAAATTATACCAGTGAAACCTTGACCATAGAACAGGCCACGATTTGCACCGTTTGACATTGTGGAGACAGACTCTGATGATGAGCCAGGGCCGCTTGATGAGTAGTAATAATTGGAAGAAGAGTATTTCTTTGTAGTTAAAGTGGTATCTGAAACTCCGTTGTTACTCTTAGAAGTGGATCTTTTGGAAGTTGTAATCCCTTCTGATTCTGTGATTACACCAGTAGAAGAGCCAGCTCTTAAAGAGGTCGTTTTAGAAGAAGGCCAACTACTTTGGAACGAAGAGATAGCCGATAAAGAAGTTTCGTCATCGTCTTCTTCATCGTCATCATTAGAGAATTCTGCTTTTCTACCGTTAACTTCACCACCAACAGCTTGAATAGAAGTCCAGTCACCAGAGTCATCACCGTAAGTGTATTCGGTACCAGTAGAGTAATCGACAACAGACAATTTGTTAATGTACATAGAGAATGGGGCATCATTATAATCAGTAGCGCCACCAGCCCATTCAATGGTGCCTTGATTGTTGCTTGGATCACCACCCGCCCACATGCCCATCATTAAGTACATTGGGGTTTGAGGATAACCTGATGAGGAGTCACCTAATAGAGTTCTAATAACAGTGCCATCAATGTACCAGGTTAAAGCATCTTCAGTCCAATCAATAGTATAGTTATGGAATTCGGCTCTTGGATCATCCATTGCATGATATCCACCTCTGTCATAAGTTGTAGTATTACCTTTCGAAAAGTAGTTCGTTTGAACTTCGTAGCCATCACCGCCAAACCATTCTAAATCAATTTCATCCAAATCGTCACTTTGTAGGTAGAAGGAGGAGATGATACCAGTACCGTAAGCAGACTTCAAACTAACTTCCACTCTTCCGAACATAATGTAAAAGTTAGATTTTAATGAGGGGTTATCCCATCTTTCAGCTAGTGTTAAGGTTAAACCATCTTCGGTGTAGAAAATCTGATCAGGAGTGTAATAAACCGAAAAGTAATCACTTTCTTCAGTGAAGTCAACTGATATGGAAGTTGCCAAAGCCGGATTTCCAGGACAAGTCGATTCAGTTAATGGATTACAAGTTGCTTTTGTGGAAGTTGTGGCTGCTGCAGTTGTGGTAGTTAAAGCGTTGACGACTGATGTCAATATCAAAGATGAGGATAAAAGTGATTTCTTTATAGATACCATTATCGAATTGAAAATGTTTATATAAGAAGGTATAATAAGTGTTTTAAGGCCGAATTTATTTGTTGATTATATATATAACAGACAGATAATAATGTTCTTGATAAAATTAAAATGTATGCTATGAGTGTTTGTTTGTTAACCTTATCTTAACGGATGTACAAGGATGAAAGTGAAACTCAAAAAAAAAAGGCTTCCCAAAATGTAAACCTCAGGTTAAGAGGCAAGAAGGGAGGAAATAATTTCAATATATATATTTATATGATTGGTTAAAGGATATGATGACTTCATGAAACATGTTGGATGAAAGCAAGACGAAAGATGGCTAGCTCCATGACTTTGAATCAGATCTGAGAATCTAAAAATATTACACGCCGGGAAAATAAACAATAAGCACCAGTAGAACACGCGCCGCACATAAACAGAGAAAAACCCCAGGTGCAGACAGAGATTTGATACTATTTATAAATATACGGTCCCTCAATCATAAACTTGCACAGATATGGCTATGGATGTGATGTTGTAATGCCATTATTTGGTGTTTATAGCGCCTTTGTAGTGCTTTTCGAAACAAAGGGGTTAGATTACAGAGGCAGTTTCTTTGGCTTGATAGACCAGGTTGTCTGCATTTCCTTCCCGATTAGGACAATTAATTACAAATGTTTACATTATTCCCAAATAGGAAACATATAGTTTGCCTTGCGATTAAATACCCATGAAAATAAGTCGCGTCAATGGGCGCGTGGCTGGTTTGCAGTTTGAACGGAGCTGGTACCTGCCATTTAGAAACGTGTTTTTGCAGGTTTAAGGAAATATGTAAATACACAAGAAGTGCGTAACTACTTAAAGGTATAATCAGGAGGTGAAAATAGTAATTCAATCTGGTTGTTCTCATTTATTAGACACCCTTCGTTGGAAGCACGTAACCCCATTTTCTCCAACTTTGATTTCTCATGATCACTAATACCAAAAGGATCTTTCGGAATCCAAATATATTGGTCTTCAGGCTTAAAATTGAAACAAGGATGCAAGAATTTCATTTTCTCTTCGTATAACTGGTGTTCTTCAAATCCTTCATCTCTTAAAGGCGCTTGTGGATCATTATCATTATGATCCACCTCATCTAGTTGCTTAAAGAGTTGCAATGGCATAACAATCATACTTTTATCAAATTTCTTGTTGATTACCAAGTGACACCATATCGTTATAATCAAAGCAATAACCATCAGAATACCCAACATTATGCATGTTTGCTCGCCATTATTATCTTCAACGATAAAAAACAAACCGATTAAAAAGATTTCCAAACTGTATATACCAGCATACAACTGTCTAATTGCAATCGAATAAATTCTACCATATGTTTCTGAACTATTTTTCATTTTGTAAACATATTTCAAACAGTACTTATACGACAATAGGTCCAATAAAAAGTTAATGCAACAGAAGACCAAAATTAAAGGTGAAATTACGGAATAAACTATTCCAATTGATCCGTAGACAGAAAAAGTTGGATAGGTCATCCCCCAACTGTTTGAAGGTATGGCCATCTTTCTTTGGAATTTTTGTCTTGGTGTTTTATCATATATCTTACCTAGAACAGTATCAGTGATAAGCCTTTGGAATTGCAACAAACTATTGCCAAACAACGTCAATCCTTTCAAAACAAAGAATGAATAGAAGAAATTAGAAGCTTTTGGAAAGTCTTGAGCCACCATCGCTGGTATGGAGGATGGATTATACAAGAAGCTCTCCAAAACAACAATGAACCCAGATGAGATTGTGATAACGATGAACAAATGAAAGAATAGAAATACAAATATCCAGTTTTGCAAACTCAATTCTACCTGTGCACCCGTTAGTTTACCCTTTCTATACGTCAAGAATCTGAATATACTTAATGCAACCCCAGTCAAGAAGGTTAACACAATCGTTGGTAGAATACCGGCAATGAAGCCTTTGATGAAGTCTGGCAACCCGTTCAACCATCTAATTGTGGGGATCAAAGTTGTTAAGTATGGTAATTGTGATATAGAACCAACAAACGCAATTGGAACAACCCAACAAACAATAATCACAATTGAAATAAAGAAAATAATGGAACTTTTAACAGTGGCCGAACATTTCTGGTTAGGTATGATAATATTTTCCCAAATCAGATCTTCTGGATCCATCTCGATTATAGTAGGACTCATTTCACCCGGGGTTTTAGTGAGCAACAATTGATGCGCAAAGTAAGCACCATATATTTTATTGAACATAACGAATGCCTTGCCATGATGAATACTGTATAACTCATTCGTTAATTGAGTTTCACGAATATAATTGATTTCTTCAGCTATACTTTTCAACCTTTGCGTGGTGAATGTATAAGCATCAACAATTTCACAGATTCCTGGTATGGTTACTTCTATCTCTTTTGTAAGCTGCAATGGCTTGTACACTTGATTAATAGCTTCTTTTGCACTTGCTGATTTAGATGCTGTTAAGGATATTATTTTGGACTCAATCACTTGAAGCTCCAACTCTTCTAAGATCGTTTTATGTTTCTTGAATTTATTGACCGTGTTATTGAGACTGTGAAAATTGACGACTGGTATCACTTGCCTTACACCACCTGGAACTAAATCGAAAAGTAGCTTCAGTTCATTGGTGTCGGTTAGATGTGCGGGTATATTTTGAATAAGAATAGTTGACATTCTGGCTCTTTTAGATTTGATCTTGTAATTTTGAATGATATTGTTCTGCTTCTCTTTAACACACGCCTTTAGTTGATGGATTAACATGTAATGAAACCAAAGCACGACAAAAATCGTCAAAATAAAGTGAAACATGTATCTACTTGTATGCTTTGTCGAAATATTGGAGGTGGAAATCAGGTCCAACCCATGAACGTGATCTTTTGTTGTTTCATCACCTCCTGATAAATTTATAATTATCAAAACTGGAATGTTGATAACTGCCATGCCAGTGAACAGAAACAGTAAAATGTACATGAATTTCAAAAAATAGTACGAATCTAAGCCTAACTTGTAGTAGCTTCCGATTGGGGTTTTCAATATTGGTTTAACCCATGCAAACAAATCATTATTTAGTGGTTCAACTTTTTGAAAATCCGGTACGCAGTAACTTAGAGGTTGGTAGAACTCTTTAAATTTAGGCCTTAGATATGAAAATAGAATAGTTTGTAAGCAGCAGTAAATTAAAGAGAAGATCAATGAACTAAGGAACGACTCCAATGATATCCCAATTGAACTATGGGCTGCACCAGTTTGAGTGGTGTTTAGAAAGTCGAATATTTCTGCTGGAGGATCTAAAAGTGCAGCCACATCCATCGTCATATTTGCCTTTTAATGCTTCTTTAATCAACCCATAAAGGAGCACATAGGCCGATAGTCAGCTGTTCAATCATTAAAAGAGGTTAACAAAAGTCCTTTATTTTGATCCTTTGTCCTCTCACAAGCCACAAAAAGCTTCTGGCGCAACAAAAGACCACATTGTGGCGCGCCCATCCACTTTCAGCTAATGCCAATCTAAATCTGTACTCAATTAACAATGTTATCAGGTGTTGCCTATTTATCACTACACAAACACAGAGTGAAGGCTGAAATACCTCAGTCACTTTGAAAATATCAATTGTAAATTATTTGACTGCTGCCTTCTGAAAAATCTCAAGCGAAAGAGAATACTGAAACCATATTCAACTGCCAAACATGTCTCGTTTTAAGTTGAAATCAGCATTCAGTCGCTACAAATCCAGATCAACATCCAACTCACCAGAACCTGAACAAACACAAGGAAATTCATCCAATGAGAATAATTTGTCGCACAGTATCTCTGCTCCTGTGGAATCTGATTCAGATGATGACCCACCGTTGACTCCGTTAGATTTGCTAGGTTATAAATCAACAACAAAGAATAGATTGCTAAATAATGAACTAGCAGAAGAGATTAGACTACACATACCACCGATCCTACAAGTCTCTCACAGTTGGAGATTACTATACTCCCTAGAACAAAACGGAACTTCCTTAAACACACTGTATAATAATAGCAAACCAGAGATAGGTGAAAGTCTGCTGAAAAGAAAAGGCTACTTGCTAATAATAATGGATTCCCATCATCAGCGATTCGGAGCATATTTGAACGATTACCTCAGACCATTAGATAGAAAAACTTACTACGGTAATGGCGATTGCTTCCTATGGAAGTCAGAAACAGATTTTGTTAAAGACATTTCGACCAATGAAGCAGTCAACGGTGAAGAACAAACAAGATTGAAAGTTTTTCCCTACACATCTCTGAATGATTTCATTATTTATTCCAATCATCAGTTCATAAGTATTGGTTCTGGAGATGGCAAGTTTGGGTTGTATGTGAATGGGGATTTTGAAAGTGGTAATAGTGATCCTGTTGATACTTTTGGCAATGAAGGGCTCAGTAAGACCGAAAAGTTTAGGATTTTAGGGTTGGAGTTATGGAAGATTAATTGATTAGTGCTGGTCCCAATGAGTAATCTCTATACGCTCACTATTCGTATATACATGCACACATAATATTACATTTTGCACGCTTCCTTCTGTTTCTGCGCTCTTTAAGCTAAAAATAAAATGTTTCATCAAAGAGTATATTTAAAAACTCAAACTACAAAGCGAAAAGAAACACTAAGCATCAAATAGGTTATATAGAAAAACAAGCGAGATAAAGGAATAAGATTAAGCTCCAGCTATAGTTTCATCAGTTTCGATATCGCCAGCAATGGCATCTGCTTTTGCTTTAGCAGAACTAGCAACTTCGTCTTGATTTTCAGCTTCGGCCTCAGCTTCCTTCAACTCCTCAGCTCCAGCATCAATTTTGCTCACCTCTTTACTAGCTTCTTCCAATAATTGGGCACGTAGAACATCTTTCTCCTTAGAAGCAGCAGAGCCTGAACCTGAAGCTGGAGATGCCAAGTCTTCTAGGCCAATCTCAGAGTCATCACCAAATGAATTCAATTTCTGGGAATCAATCCTGTTTGATTTATAACCCAGTCCGAAATTGTTGAAGAAGCTGTTGATGTTCTTTGAAGCCTTTTTTAGACTTGATCCGTCAGCACCAATGGATTTGTCTTGTTCTGCATCCTCCTCTATGCCTGTAGGTAGGTCTTGGCCTTTAGCGTGAGATCCGGCCTTTCGAGAAGCATCTGGAACTTTTTCATTCCCCAAGCTAGCCTTAGGCCCTGCAGAATATGATCCAGAGCCAGGCATTTCAATATCAAGCGACCCGTATTCACCAGTTTCGGTTTCCTTGAAGCCTTTAGATTTACCAGTATTTGAAACCTCATCCCTATCGATGAAATCGGCATCCCTGAATATTTTACCGGCTGGCTTATCCCCGGCAACTTTCTTACCTTTAGAAATAGTTAAGCCACCAGTTTTTTTCGACGATCCAGACGATTCCGCTTTCTTAGCAGGTGAGGATTCGTATTCTTCGTAGTCCAAGGCATCACCCATCCCAGTCTTTTTCCTAGAACCAGTCGCTGGCTTTTTGATGGTCAGTGAATCAGCTCCCTTTTTGCTGGATCCACTGGACTTAGCAGAAGCACCTTTCTTATCCTCAAGCTCCTCAACACCAAAGGAGCCACTCTTATCAGAGCCAGCAAATCCACCCTTGGCATAAGTGTTACCAGTCTTCTTACCGTTAGGCTTCTTCAGAGATACGGATTCATCTTCGAACATATCATACTCATCCAATCCTAATTCATCAAAAGCATCGTCTTCGACATACCCAAGATCGGTCTTGCTGTCACCTTTACCAATATGGTAGTATCTAACCCAAACTTCACCAAAGTATTCCCATTTGTTTGTATCTTGCTCAGAAAACCTAATAATGGTACCAGTCGGAATATTATCGTTAGCTCCGCCACCGATGATATCATACGCACACCACATGTAGCATTCACATCTTGTTGTCATAACCCAGCCTCTTGAAGGCTCATTAGAATCAGTTTCCAAGTTGTATTCAGCCGGTGGAGGAATCAACCCTGCTGTGATACGTATTGGTGACAAATATTCTTTCTTCAATTGCAATAAAGTCTTGACCTGATTTGCTTCATAGTTGATATCCTTGTAGTAGGAGTCAGCCTTCTTGCAAGTCAAGAAACCGGAATTGAACCACAATAAAGTCTTACCATCGTCTCCGAGATGACCTGGATGAGTAGAACACAATTCTGACGAAACTAATTCCGAACTACGGCCATCAGTGAGAGCACCGACTGATGCAACAGGATGTGTGTTGAATCTGTATGTCTCACCCATTATTTCTTGGCCTAACCAAATCAGTTCCTTATCACCGTGAATTGAACCAGTGATGATTCTGAATAATTGCATGGTGACACTAGCTAAGACACCATCAAATTTGCTTTTCTTGTTAATTGCAAATAAACCGGATTCCATGAAATGTCTGGCCTTTTCACCAAAAAATCTGTTGCCCAAAGTTTCTTCAGAAGCTGGCCTCAATTGCAAATAAGAGTAGTCGTCCTCCGTGTTTAAATAGGATGTGAACATGTCCATAATACCATCGTACAAGAATGAATTAGCTTCTCTGTCTCTGAAGAATAATGTGGAAGTTTCTTTGTAGGCTGGTAACCCAAAATATTGTTCAATTGGTAATAATGGAACAGTATCGGTATCTAACATAACCATTTCTTCAAATGAATTAAACATATAAGCTAACAATTTCATAGAAAATCCGGTGAAATAATGTCTATAGGAAGAAGTAACAGTTTTAGAAACATCTACAAAGGTGATATCCAAAGCAGGAATCTTGGACAGTTTGTAGGCCGATGTAGATGGAGGTAAGTTCATGACAGGTTCAGTGGCAACTTCAATAATTTTCTTAATACTACCTAATGCTAAGTCATCTTTATGGACAATTTGAATTGGTAAATGATTGTTCAAAATTCTTAAAAGTGATAACAAACCAGTCAATTCAGGGACCAATTTGTCATAAGCGGTGATAACAATTCCCTTACCAGAAAGCTTCGATTGTAAAGACTGAACAAAACAGGTTCCCATCAAGCCTTCTTCACCAAAGGGCTCGACTACTGATTTTTCAAGTCTCTTGTTATACTTCTCGAAAAGTGGGAGATGACCGGATAACCAGGGGAACAAGAGTCTTGAAGTTGATTGACACATGCCAATCATATCTGGGTCTTCAGCGAAATATTGGTCTTTCAAAAAGAATCTAGAAAAAAATTTCAAATGTTTCAAAGAGTTATTTATTTCGTTCGATGAATTTTCATTAAAAGCTTTCTTTTGATCTTTAATACTCAAGACACCTTGTTTAAACAAGTTATCGTCAATCTCCAAAGCTTTCAATTCATCTTCAGTCAGTATTTGTTTGATTTTGATCCACTTGTTTAATCTCGTATCCAAATATTTCTTTGGATAATAGATGTCTCTATAAATAGTGTCTTGGATTGGTTTCAGTTGGAAATCAAGCTGTGGCAAAACGTTATTAGTATAAACTTCAGCCTGTTGTTTCAGTGTCAGATCGGTGAAGACATTTGGGTCAGGATACATCTTCTTCAAGACTTCATATGGGGAAATAGTCGAATTGAAGGATGGCTTTTCAATTGGTTCATTAACTATGTCATCCAAAAAGCCCATGACACGTAATTTACTATAAAATTCGTTGGTATAGATGTCATTTTTGCTTTTGATAGTTTTTAAGTATTTTTCTTTATAAGTCCCCAGATACTCGTTGTCTAGTTCGAATAGAACACCAGAATTCGAACGTAAATTGTAAATGAAATTGAAAAGGAGCAACGTTAAAACACCATATAGGATCTTTCTATTGGATTTAAAGAACCTCTTTAGTCTTTTTTCATAGATGAACAATGATCTATTCTGATCAGGGGATATGAATGAGTTGGAGGGCTTCTTCTTGGAGTACATCTTAGGTAATATCTACCTTTGTTCATTGATTCAGCAAAATAGACGGCTGAAAATAAAAAGAAGTGCGGAGCTGTAACAATTTAGGAATGCTGATGATGATCCAAGTAGAATTGTGGTCTTCTTTCACTTAAATTGTGTACAGGTAAGTGGTAGCAGCAAGGCTCGTGAGGACAGTACCTGAAGGGTGGGAAGACTAGTGAAGCGTGCCATTATCGATTGAAACAGAAAATTCCTTTACCATAGACATTGGGCTGTGGAGGCTGGTAGGGCAAAAGAGCCACGAGCACGTGATCGGTGGCGAAGTATCTCAACATTTTCACAATTTGAAGGATGGGCTTGGACATGTCTTACATATTTCATGTGATCACCAGTGGTTTAGGATGATGACCCAACTTATACTTGGTTAATCTTGTGAATTTGAGAACTCACTCTACAAAGAATATTTCTATTACGATGCCTGCTCAAATCATTGACGGTAAGGCTATAAGCGCCGAACTACGTTCTAACATTCTAACTGAGATCCAAACTATCAAAGCTGAAAAACCTGATTTCAACCCAAAGTTAGTCATTATTCAAGTTGGCGAAAGGCCAGATTCTTCCACTTATGTCAGAATGAAGCTCAAATCTTCTGCTGAAGTTGGTATCAACGGTTCTTTATTGAAATTCCCTTCTGAAATCACACAGGAAGAACTACTTTCCAAGATCTACGAATTGAACAATGATAACTCCGTTCATGGCATTTTAATCCAACTACCAATTCCAAAACACCTTGATGAAGAACTAATCACGAACGCTGTCAAACAAGAAAAAGATATCGATGGATTTTCTGAATTAAACTTAGCTGCAGTTTTCAAGAAGAATGCAGTCGCCAAATTCGTTCCATGCACTCCAAAGGGTATCATGTTCCTACTAAAACACGAAAAAATCCCAATTAAAGGTCAAAACGTTGTGGTTTGCGGCAGATCAGATATTGTTGGTGGCCCATTATCTAAATTATTAGAAAAGGCGGGTGGTACTGTCACAACCTTACACTCTCAGTCGACGCCAGATCAAGTCAAATTCTACTGCTCTAACGCGGACATTATTGTCAGCGCTGTTGGTAAAGCTAGCTTCATCACCGGTGACATCATCAAACAAGGTTGTGTTATTGTTGATGTCGGAACTAACTATGTTCCTGATTCGTCCAAAAAGTCAGGGCAAAGAATGTGTGGTGATGTTGATTTTGAATCATGTTTATCTAAGGCCAGTAGAATCACTCCTGTTCCTGGTGGAGTTGGTCCAATGACTGTCGTTATGGTTTTAGATAACCTCTTGGAGAGCGCCAAGAGAGCTAATGGATTGTTATAGATTCATACTAACGCTTTACTCAAAAAGAAAATTGTTTAAATTATAGATTGGTTTTCAACACAACTTATTTATTGAAGTTTGGAATTATTGTTTTTCGAACTTGCTTAATTTTATGCCCCTTTTCCTTCTATTCATGAAATGACAACGATACCTCTACTTCCTGATTTTTCTGTATGTATTTATATTCCTTTGTTTTGTGGCAAATCTCGTCTGCCACCTTTCACATTCACTTTAATAATAAACGGGCTCAACCCTCATCTCACAAATCTACTAAACTACCTTTTTTGCTTTTCATTGCGTAAATTCAAACAAACTCCAAAAAGAGATAAATATGATGCTCACTCATTTACTTCAAATGGGCGCTTGCATTTTCATACAACGATTGCCAAACAAATGCCTCACTCAACATCATCTCAACGTCATCTTCATTCCAGTTATCAGTCTTTGTAACATCCTGCAAGAAAATAATCATATCCTGGAAATCCATGTCGAGTAATAAATCACTAAATCGTCTTAAAAATGCACAGCAAACGTACACGTGGAACTGATTGAACCCAGTTGGGAAATTGGATAAATAAGTATCCCACATACGAATTATCAGAGGTAATTTCAATTCTCTCATCAACATGCAGTTCATCCACCTGAATGAAAACTGAATAAAATCAATACCTTCATTCTCAAAATGCTGTGCTAAGAATGGCTCGTCTCTTTTTACCAAGTTTCGTAATTCAGTCACTTGACGGATAATGCCAGGTTGTTCATGAATGTAGTTATCTTGAATAGTATCCAACACTTTAGTCAAACACCAATAAGTATCGGCTTCTATCATATTAATCAGTTCTTTAGGTAAAACTTTGGGGTTGAAATTGTCAACGTCAACGGAATCTTTCAAATAATGTTTCAATAAAACTTGATAAAATGGTGTAGCTAGATCGTTAATACCTTGAACATACCCACTAGCCGGATGTCTAATTGCCCAAAGGTATAAAACTTTCTCCAAAGATCGTTGCGTAGTTTCAAAAGAATACAGTTTGATAGTTGGATTCGTTCTCGGTATATCGATTGTAATCTGATGCCAGATTGTTTGATCCTTTTCACTTTTAAACAACTGCGTCATACTGTTCGTATATTCTTTTCTTTTTCTGAGAAGAACTGACTCTCTAGTACTTGAATTTGTTGGAAGATACCCTAGTAGTACCTGCCAGACTAAAGAGCGTAATGAGTCAGGTATTCCTGACCAGGATTGTTTTTTCAACTCGTTCAATTCAAACGGTTGCGCAGTTAAGGCTTTGACTATCTTGTTGTATCTCGTCTGGTCATGCTCAGGTATTGATTGCGTTGTCAGGATTGAATATGGATCCTTCATTATGTCTTCGTAGTTCGATTTTAAAAATGGATACGGTGAGTCGTCTTCATCTTCATCTTCATCTTGTTGAGAAGTTTCCTTTCCATTTCCAGTATCCAGTTGGTTTTCCAAGTTAGAGACTACTTCTTGCTGTTTGGGTAGTAAGGATGGTGCCAATATATTCTCTCCCACACTGTTGGATATCTTCAAATCTTGGAGAGTTGGATAAAACTGCCTTTCTATATTATCCATTGTTGGAGTCGGAGGGGCACTCAAATCATCGATGTCATCGTTCCAATCATCATCGTCATCCACTTTACCTTTCTTTTTCGAGGACCAAATCTTGCTCTTCGGGAAGTTCAAGCTTGGTCTTGGTGTACTCGAAGCGGATCCGTTGGACCTTCTATCCGGAGACGTTGCTCTGTGTAAAGAATCTGGGTTGATTAAATCTATATGGGAGTACTGAGCACCAATAACCTTTTGTGAGTCTATAGTCGGAGCATTCATTCCATTGCTATCGGATGATGAACGTGCTAATGATGTTAAAGATCTTAGAAATGAATGTTTTCCCAAGGGACCATTGGAATTTGAAGTCGATTGCTGTAATGTGTGATACGCTGAACTTGGATCATTAGATCCAAGCCCAAAATCGTTAACTTGGGACATTTCCTGTTACAAAATTGTCAAAGTAGAATACTCGAAATTGTTAGTATAAGTGGTATAATTATCTGCTATAGCTTTGAAGAAAAATACTCACACTGTAACCTTTTCTTGACATAATCGATATCAGCTATACGAGACGATAGATTTGTTTATCTATACAATTTGTTTAAAAAGACTAGTGAATGAATTGACTTTTTGAAAGAGTTTCTCTAATAATTCAAATAATATTCATCAAGAGCTCCAAATATATTTCATTTCATATATGCCTTATTCAATGGGTCCATATACACCCCCATCTTCAAGACGCTGGTTACCAATGTGTCTCTTTAATGGTTCAGAATAATTGATACCTCATGTATGATTCCTTCACTGCAAGTTCGCTTCATAAAACAAAATAAAGGCACTCCAAGTCACGTGATTATATACTCCAGGTTATTAATATTCTAATTTCTTTGTCTTTACACAGGTTGATTATACATTTACACACAGTCTTTCAATCCCAAATCCCATAGCTTATGTGATTCATTCATAACATAAGATAAAGACTTCTTCTTATAGCCCTCTTTACCCAAAAATTTCAAGTTATCAATCACTTCCTCCAGCAAAATCGCCTTACCGGCCAATATAGACTCACCCAAACCACTATAACCAGCATTAACAACATGAATATGGAAATGATAGTATGATGGTTGGTAATGAACAAATATTCTCAACTGATCGCCGTTTACTTTGCCATTATAGTAGCTTGGAACTTGTTCTCTCAAATCCTTTAGTAATTTTTCCAAATAATCAACATGGTCAACGTTCAAATCTCTAAGTGATGCGATATCCTCCCTATAAACGATACAACACAGATATAAAGACTCCATAGTAACACCATCCCACTTCATATCAGGTAACAAAATAAATTGATCGTTCTTGTAAACAATCCTTTCAGCTTCAGCACCTTCGAACAAAATATTCTTTACCCATTTGATTCTATCACCTCTCATTGTGTCAATGTACGGTTTCACTATTTGAGTGTAAATTTCTGGTGTTTCATGAACGACATGTATAATTGGTTTGTTGTACTTACGGATGTGTGTCTCTGTTGCTGGATAAATCAAATTGATTTTGGAGCTTGGTGAGCTAAACAAGTCCTGTCCTAGTAAGTTCATACCCCAGAAGTAAACATCATTATTGGCAATTTCTAAGATTTCTAAAATGTTTAGATTGCTCGATTTCAGTTGTTCTTCTGTGTAATTGAAGTGTGATTTTTCTAATGTTAAAATTGCTGGTGATTCGTTGATTGTCCCTAAGAATGCAATTACTTTCAACTGTGAATCAGAATTGAGTAGTTTGTCAAAATGAAATTTTTTCACCAGCTGTTCCAACTTTTCTGGCATTATAATACTGTATATGTGTCTATATTAGGTTATACTGATTTTTAATAGAAAAGGAGAGGTTTGATTAACACTATCAACATGGATGAAATGAAATCTTAAACTTTTATGGGCGCTTATTCTTCTTATTTAAACGAGGCTGTGTACAGCTTTAAGTTGCTCAAGTAAAAGATCATATTTGATTCAAAGGATTACACGTTTGTCCTTATATCACGCTAAGTTACATTGTAGGAAACCGAAGTAATAATAAGCAATCAAGTACGGGAAGTAAGAAAGAATCGAACAGTGCAAAGATGCCAAAAAAAACAGAGAAGAAAGGAAGGGAGAAGAAAGCGATACCAATCATGGCTCGTATATCTTGTCTTTTAGGAACAACCTCGACAACTCCTGCAACTTGCTGAGGCTTAAATCAGTATTTACTTTCTATTAGCATATGCTGGAGCTGAAGCCAATGTTCTATAATTAGCAGGAACTAGCCAGCTATCGTTGAAAGTCCTATTCCTCTAGTCCCAAATTCATTTTTACCCTCCGTGAATCATAGATATTCAACCCTGCTTTTTTAGTAAGACTTTGGACCGAAAAGCATGGCGAACTAGAATAAAAGAGATGAATTTTATGTTCAACTACACCGGCAACTTTCAATATATCTGACGGCGCAACTTCGGTTGATGCAATGGTTCACAAGACTGGAGTTTCGTCTGGGTAACTCATATGTTCATTACTTTTGTTCTCATCAGAAGCAGCCAACGGTAGTGAGAAAAAGGGATCTTAGAGAGGCGCTTTGGCTACCCTTAAACAATACCGGCTGCTCAAAATCAGTGGTCAAATATTTTGGCTACCTGCTTTATCTACGTAACATAAAACCAAAACTTTCAAACGCCAGAGTTAAGACTTAATTTACTTCTCCTGCTGTACCTCCGTTCCGAATTGAATTGATTCACCGACCTCAATATAGTGAAGTTCAATTCATCAATTGTCCCACTTTTTTCTAATCTGCTGAACCATGAGGATGCACAGCGCCTAGAAGTTTAGCACAACGAATTTCCGTCTATACGGTATTGTGAAGCAATCATATATAGTTTCCGTTATATCTACAGAATTCTATAAGTGCTACAGACAAGAATAAATACACAAAACAAAAACACCTCGATAGAGAGCGACATAGAAACCGTTGTAAAGGTGCGGCAACTCTTCAACCTCAGATCCCAACTCCAAATGTTTAGACTAAGGAGAATAGCGGCAAACAAGGCACGCAAGTGTCTTGTTTACAAGGCGCTTAACTTGGTTGGGCATTAGCTTTTAGTCGAATAAAAAAACACAGTAGAAGTCAGGAAAACTGGGGTTAGTCCGCCAGAACAAAGGAAAAACCGAACACCGGACCATTTTGTCAATTTTTATTTTAAATGTAAATCCCTAAAGCTCTCTCATTTGTATACGGACTCCGCTGAGCTTCTTCAAAAACTTCTTTCAAAGTCTTCTTCAACGCATCAACAGCTTCTCTACTGGTTTGAAAACTGAAAGCAAATCTAAAACCTTGACCACATTTAATTCCATTTCTAGCACCGTACTCTTTGAACAATCTAGGGTCTATTTTATTTAACTTTTGATCTAAGAATACAAAATTTGTATCAACAGGAGACTCCAACTTCATGCCCAATCCAACGGCGTAGTCGGCAACTTCTTTAGCCATCGCATGTGCCTTTGGTAATTCTTTGAAATGTTCTTGCACTGCATATAATGCCATTCTAGCTAGCATGCCACATTGTCTAATACCGCCACCATTTTGTTTTCTAAAGTGATTGGCTTTCATTATTAAACTTTCACTCCCAACTAAAACAGAACCGATTGGGGCACCCAACGATTTTGATAAACACAATGACATTGAGTCAAACAACTTACCATATTCTTTGATGCTAATGCCGGTTGCAGCTGAGGCATCCCACAATCTTGCTCCGTCGACATGTAACCCAACTCCTTGATCATCACAGAATTTTCTGATCTTTATGATTTCTTCAATTGGGAATATGACCCCGTGCAGTGTGTTCTCAAGACAGATTAATTTGGTCGGTGCTTCGTGTATGTCACCCGAGTCAGGAATGAAATTTGAAATGACATCTTCTAATGTGATGTAGTTACCGTTGGATGGAATCACTGGTGTTACCATTGCTTGGGATAAAGTGGCCAATCCCGCTGCTTCATCCCTGTAAATATGGGCACGATGATCACATAGGACGGAGTAAGGAGGTTGTTTCAAATGGGCTCTAATAGCAATCTGATTGGATAAAGTTCCAGATACACAGTACAGACCAGATTCATGTCCTGCCATCTCTGCAATTGTCTTTTCAAGGAGAATTGTGTCTTGATCCTCGTTGTAGACAGAATCACCCACCGATGATCTAGCCACTTGGGCTAGGAGAGATGGAGTTGGAGTGGTGAATGTGTCGCTTCTAAATTCGTTATGGTTCTCTGGTAGTGTTGCCATTGGGAGATTTGTTGGTATTGGAAGATGTAGAGCAGAATAGCAATAAAGAAAGGGTGGAAGCAGATAAGGAACGAGCAATGCATTTATACTAGAAATCATATACTAAGATGAGTAATTCGCTATCCGCTGGGGAGATATCTCTAAATGGATCTTCCTTGGGCGCACCACAGGCACGGCACTACACTATTTTCCCTTTTCAATAGGGAAATGTATCCCTTATTTGGGTAGCAAGTTGCCACATAACCAGCCACTCTCACCGCCACTCTCACAGCAAGAAAATCAAACCAAATCGGCAGTTTGATTCACAAGAATGAATCTATTAATTATTAAATCGGGGATGGTTGTTTTCGATGGCTTCGTATTTACTTCATCTGGGATTTTAAGTCTTTAATCTTTCTCCCGTGACGGATTCATTCACTCTCAATATTTTCAATTGAACTGAGTTAGGAGCTTATTTCGATTCAACCAATTATTTGAACTGCGCTCTATTCGTTTGGGTAACTTGTAGTCCAACTAGTCGCATCAACCACCTCCTCCAATACCATTTCCTCAATTTTTGCCGTTACTTTTCTTCATTTTAAATCTTAGACTTTGAGTATGGATAAACTTCTACATAGATACCCAACCAGTGAGAAGAAGAAACTTTACGAGCTTCATGAAACGCTAGGTGCTGGGTCTTTCGGCACTGTCCGTCTGGGTGTTCAAAAATCCACTGGGGCCAAAGTTGCTGTCAAAATCATTTTAAAATCAAGGTTAAAAGGGCATTTGGATGTTGTTTTAAGAGAAATTCAATTGTTGGAATCTGTCAGACACCCGCATATTGTTCAGCTGATCGACTGGTTTGAAACTAGACATAATTTCTATATCACGACACAGTTGGCTACAGGGGGTGAATTGTTTGAGAGATTGATCCAAAAGACAAGTTTTACTGAATACGATGCTTGTGCAATCACGATTCAAATGCTTTCTGCTATTGATTATTTGCATTCAAGAGGTATTGTTCATAGAGATATCAAACCAGAGAATGTTTTGTACTTGACTAAGGAAGAAGATTCTCCCATTGTTTTGGCTGATTTTGGTGTTTCTAAACAAGTTGAAGATGATAATGTCGAGAAATTGACTGGTGTTGCTGGTTCTTTTGGTTATATCGCTCCTGAAATTTATGCTAGTGAAGGCTATGGTGAATTGTATGGATTGGGTAAAGGCGGATATACCAAATCTTGTGACATCTGGTCTCTTGGTATTGTCACCTTCACTTTGATGGGTGGTTATTCTCCAATTAGGGCTGAAAATCCGCATGATTTTTTGGATGAGGTTAGATCCAACAATTTTGTTATATTTCATCAAAAGTATTGGAAGCATATCTCTGAAGAAGCTAAAGATTTCATTCTAAAGGCATTGGATATTGACAACAGAAGAAGACCAACTTCCAGCGAAATGTTGAAGCATCCATGGATTACCAACCATCTGGCAGCTAAACAACCGCCTAAAGAAGAAGCCAACATCATTTGTAATATTAGGGAAGGTTTCAATGCTCAAACTCATTTGAGAAAGGTGTTCAGATTGGTTATTATTCAAAACAAGTTGAAGAAATTGAGAGAGATGAGAGAGTTAACGGATTCCACATTTGATGAAGGTGAAGAAGAGTTTATCTTCCATGGAAATTCAAAAGACTCTAAATTAATGGAAAGCTTTGATAAACTGGATTTATCAAAAGGAAATAGTGGCAGTCCTTCTCAAGAATTAAAACATTCCCAGACATCAGATTCTTCTCAAAGTGCCCAAAGTTCAACAGCTAGTCAAAAGTCGAAGGTTAAGAGTGATACTCTAGCTGCTACTTTCCATAACTTGGTGAGAGTTGCTCAAGATAGTAAGAATGAGATTAGAAAATATCAAGAGACTGAAAATAGTAAGCATGAGACTGGAAAGTAACAAGACACTGAAGACAGTCAACAATAGCGTTTCTGACTTTGATTTTTAATTTAAGGCAAGTTTATTGCTTTCAGTTATTGTTTTGCTTGAGCTTTACTTGGCCAGGCTACTGAGATGGCATCTGTTCGCTGTTTCTATTTTACTGCATATCTGACAAATTAATTACTACGTTTACAGATTTATCGTAGTAAATTTTTTTTCTTGCTTTTATTTATTTATTTACTTACTTAGGATTCGAATATTCAATTACGTTATGTTACATTGGCAAACTGTAAAAAGAGCCTTCGTTCAATCTGATAAGCGTAAACAGCTATTAATCAATTGCCACCTCTCAACTCAATATGCCTACCTTCGTTAACCTCCTCAACGTTATTACAGGAATCTAGAAGTCCACATTTTTGCATGTTTTTCGTCACCCTTGGGGCAATCAATTCGAATTTTTTATTATTTGCTGTTTTCAAATCGAAATAACTAATTGAATTAGGTAAGTCTTTTAATTTCAGCCTAAACAATCCGTTACTATCATTTAAATCACCGAAAGTTGTTATTTGGAAAATTGCTAGTGTTCGTGGAAAAACAAACGACGTTAAATCGATATAGCTGGATTCAAGATTTAAATCGAGAGATCTTAACGATTTTTGATTAGAAAGGATGGTGTTTAGAATGCTTGTTGGGAAGTTGCCTGTGCTCATTAAATCAATATATAGATCTTTGATGCTTTCACAGGGAATCAAATTGTGGAATTTAATAGCGTTCAGTGACAATTTCAAGGATTCCAATCTGGCTGGAAGAATGGAGAGATCAAAATCTCTTGTGTTGCCAATCAACTCCAATTCGCTCAAACCTCCAGCTAAAGAAGAGAAATTGAGAGTTGACCAGTCGAATAAAGAGCCTCGTGATCGGCATTCAATGAGTAAGCGATTCAATCTGAATGATTCGGAAATTAAAGACAAGTTGTCGATAAAAGTTTGTGGGATTATTGAGGATATTCTAATTTCAATGTCTTTTAAATGTTTTAAAGTGTACAAGTTGGAGAAGATCGGTAGTTGCATGCTGGGCATATTCAGTGTAGAATAAACAAATCTCGTCAATGATGCTGGTAGTTTGAAATATCCCGTGGAAGAGCCAACTAAGGAACATCTAACTAATTCCAGTTCGCTGATGGTGTCTGTTAGAGTGTTCATGAACAGGCTTGAAACGTCACAATTTCTCATACGGAGAAATTTCAAAGCTATGAA
Organism: Ogataea methanolica; assembly: GCA_001600755.1. Classification (NCBI taxonomy): domain Eukaryota; kingdom Fungi; phylum Ascomycota; class Pichiomycetes; order Pichiales; family Pichiaceae; genus Ogataea; species Ogataea methanolica. The sequence goes on from BCKW01000004.1 coordinate 1,413,257, forward strand.
TGGTTCTAATGAGTATTTAGAGGCATCATTAATGAAATCTAGTTCTAAAGTCGTCAAGTTTTGGCAAATACTCTTCCTTTCTGCAGAAAAGATTGAATTTTCACCGAAAAACCCAGTTTTAGATCCCGTTGAATAGACAAAGACCCTTAAAGCTTGTAAGTTTGGGAATTGAGATATTTCATTTAATTCAGACATATTGTCTGTTGAAGTACACACACTTATCCTCTTAACATATTTGGTAACAGCTTTCAAGTTGGCACTGATAGCAGATTGGAAGTTGAGAGATTTGTATCTTGACCAATCTTCAGGGATTATGATGGATACATGTATTGTTGATGGGAGGCCTGAGAGGTCAGTGTCAAATGCGAGAGGAATAGTAAAGTAATCTGACATTACCAGTTCGATTGTAAGCCGGGTGATATGATGGCTGGATTCCTTTTTTAAGAACTGTGTCAGTGGTTTTATTGAAAATGGATATTTAGTGATGCTTAATCGCAAGGAAGAGAGATTTGATAATTCATAAAGTTCTTCTTCAATTGATTCAGGGGATTCATTTGACGTAAAAGTTAGATGTTTGACCCTATGCTGGAAGGACACCTTATGGCTCAAACTCTTTAGTTCAACCAGTTTTTGGTATGATACATCATCAAATTGTGAACAGTGCTCAAATAAAATATTGAATCTTACACTATTTTGTTCAACGAGTGTAGCCATTTGTTCGGAGTTGATTTTAAACGATTTAAATTCAATCTGTTGTAATTGTATGAAATCGATTAATTTGTTGAATAGCAACGAATTAACGGCAATGCAGCTTTTGAAACCAGAAACTTCTAAAAAACTTGAAGTGTATGTATGTTTCGGTATAGATATGGTTTTCGATCGAAATATGGATTTGATCACATAGTTGAAGTGTCTACAATCTAGTACTTTGATGTGTGATTGCTTAGATATTAGTATGATAAGCTGAGGTAAAGTTAATTCTTTGATTGCAATTGCCCATATGTTCAATGCAATCTCTGCTGGGATAGACGATATAATCTTCAAATAAGTGAGTGGCAGGGTTGACAGGGTTGGTTTGACGGAGACGCCCATCACTTTTAAGGATTCTTCATATCCCACGGTCATAGTTGACAGTTGAAACGGTGTCTACTTTTTGTTGTTGCTGTTGTTGTTGCTGTTGTTGTTGTCGTCGTTGTTAATAGTTAATCAAAGTATTCATTAGATGATAAGAATCTGAAATATCGATGCACACTTTTATATTCTTATCGGCTAAAATCCGCACCCCCACAATTTTTCCAATTTTTCAGATCTGCTCCAGGCTATTTGAATATACTTAAGCACATCTCTTCCGATTGGATGTGCTTACATGTAACAGCAATATCATTAGAACTATTAAATAATCACTACAAAAATAAATCTTCTTGCATCTCTTCCAGTAAGTAACTCTTCAATTCTTCAACTCCAATTAAATCCAAATCCCTCACCAATCTTGCAGCACTTTCTTCAATCATCATGTTTTCATATAGTGCACCACCACCAATGTGAGGCCTCACTTCTTCCCCAGTGAACGTTGGGGACGATAATTCTGATAATGATTTGTTGAATTTTTTCATCTTAGTTGTGAAGTCCATAGTTGTTGATGGGAATTGGTACCCACCACAGGTTGATGAAGCTGTAGAGGGAGGCATTGGGTTTATTGGCTTGCCTGGTTTGATACATAATGATTTCTGTCTCTTTATCATCTCTGTAACTTGTTTAATCTTTTCAATTTTTAAAACTTCATCAGTTGATCGTAGTTCCACTAACCCACTAAACCAATATTTAGACTCCAACATTTTTAGAATCGCATCATCTTGTTCACTTTTGAAAATCCTGACTCTCAAAGCATAGTATTCATCAGCATGATGCCCAAAATCTTTCAGCCGTGAAGATGACAACCCAACGTTACCAAGTTTTTCACCTCCTGCCAAAGGCGGTAAATCCCCAGGTTGAGGTTTCTTATCCTCGAAATAAGTTCTAAAAGCACCAATTTCCACAAATCCTTGTTTATTAGTCTTTTCAGGATCTATAACAACTGCAACATATGGGTCTTGAAATTTCTGGTTTAGCAACTGTGTTTGGATATCGATACCTGATAACCAGCACCCGAAACCAGGATGGGAGTGATACCAGCCAATAATGTCTTCGTCTCTATGTCCACACTTTTTCAAATCTGCAAGATAATTCAACATAAATTCGTAAGCTTCATTTAACGGATTAACTCTAGATTCAGTTCCTTGCACCGGCAAGGGGTATGAATCTAATATAACCATATCCCCAGATTCATAAATCTTGCCCGTCATCATACCCATTATCTCAATTGATCCCCCTGATCGGGCATGGATTGCCATTTTGAGTAATGCTAATATTGATATATGAACAGTATGGAAGAAATGTGGTTGCTCGGACCATGGCTTTGTTTCTATCGTTAATTGATCTGAGGGGATCGTGTAGAATTTTGAAGCTTGTGCCTGTGAGGTAAACGTTATTCCTGAGGATGTTGTGGATATTTCATCGTCGGTTCGAAGAGGTTTCCATGCTTTGTTGCTAGTAGTATGTGATGGCAGTATATTTTTGTTTATGGCGTTAGATAATTTCGATAGCTCGTCCGTTGTTGATATGACGGATTTTGATATTTCGTTTGATAGGTTGATGCTGAACGTGCTGTCTTGCTCTGCGAGTTCATCAGTGTAAAAGCAACTTGGCTTGGAATTTAAGTCCATCTTAGGGCTAATTATATACCTTTCCACTGTCTGATATTCGCATTAAAATGCAATTGTGCTATCTAGTAGGAGTGGAAGATCATTATACAAGAGAAGGTTGAAAGTCGGTAAGACCTATTAGGCATTGCATTTTTAGGAAATTGAAACAAGGCACCACCAAAGAAATTCACCAAATTCAAAACTCACGTGACTTTACAGCTATTGCACAGCCTGTGCAATGCCAGATTTAATGCGTACAATCTGCTGCTAGGAACAGTAAGTTTTATAACTTTATCAATTTTTCAAAGACTTCTATAAATACAGAAACAAACAAAAGTATGTATGCTACTAATCAATGCATTTTCGTTTAGCATTTCCTTTCAAGCAGCATTTTAGCCAATATCTTAGCCAGTTCCTCATCCTTCAAAATCTCATCGGCACGATCTTGCAAAGAAGTTGATGAGCTATAACTTTCATCTTTTTTGAAGTTCAACAAGCCAGCTGTTAAATTTTCATTATTATTAATATTCTTCGATGTAGGAGCTATGTCTGAAGTGCTTTTATTAATATTATTAGTGTTAGTGAATATGGTTCTATCATTATCATTACTGTCATCATCATGAATTGCACTGTTGTTCTTACTGAGATAAAACTCAGATAAACAAGCACTTCTTGATTCTCTGCATCTTGGACATTCAGCTGTGAGTAAAGATGGAGTAGTGACGTTAGTGTTATCAGCAGATAAATTTGTTGAACTGTTTGAGTTTGCAAATTCGTAACATTGTGAATCACTTCTTTGTATGAATAGAGATTCAGAAACTTCTTTCAACGCTGCAGTACGTCTTGGCGAGTCAATTGCGGATACTTGCTGTTTGCGCGGAGATACTTCCACACTGCTGTCACCTCTTCTATCTTGTTCGACATCGTCCTCGGAGTCAGAGTAATCGGATGATGATGACTCGGTAGATGATTGAGAATCAAATTTTCTAAGTATTGGTCTATAGTTACTACCAATTGAAATTGAAAGCCTTTTTCTTTTCTTTTTCATGATTTCAATTTCATCAACTTCATAAAAGTCATCAGTCAATTCGTCGTATTGCCAAATTTTCAAATCTAAGCCATACGGTTTGGGTTCGATACAGTAAAGAATTCCGTGTTGGACTTCCAATTCCGTCAACATTTCTTTGTTCAAGTTCATAAAGTAGCATAACAAAACACGTATAATAACTCTGTGAGAAACGATTAAAACATGATCTTTCAGTCTCTCTAATTCGATAATCATTGGTCGTAGTCTGGAAATCACGTCCAAATACGACTCCCCACCAAGACCAGGAAATCTAAACCCAAGCCTGTTAGTTAATTGGTCTTGATACTGTTCAGGGTAAGAAATTCTGAAATCCTCTTCACGTAGAGAATCTATTGAACCGCAGCCTAAATCATTCAACATTCTGAAAGACTTCAGATGGTATCCATCGCTGGATTGGTCATCTTGTACCGGGAAAAAAGCAGCTGTTTGCATCGTTCTCTTCAGATTACTTGTCCAAATATTAAACTCAGGATCTAAGCCTGGCTTGGAATGGAAACAAGATTCATCGTTAATGTATTGTTTATCAAGTTGAGAGAGCTTGAACTCCTGCCTTTTTTTAGCAATGAATTTTGGTAAAGCTTGGGCAAAGCTTTCACCTTTTTTGGTTAGATTTGAGTCACCGCCTTTTCTATGTTGAGCATTGAATTCGCTTTCACCGTTCATTGTCAGCCAGATTTGCCTATCTGTCAAATTGAAATTTAACAAAAAGAAAACACACTGGGATGACAGGTAGCCACTAATGTTGTAAGATATTACCTTTTTACCAGCATTAACTATTTTAACGTACTGAATATCGTATTTTTCGTTCTCTTTTTCTTCCTGATCGTCAATTGTTTCGTAAACTTTTTCATAATTTTTAAGTCTATTTCTAAAATCTTCAAGTGCCACTTGACGGTCCATCTTCTTGTAATCAGGGCCACTTAGTTTCAATCTAATGTTCTTTTCAATTAATTCTTGATCAGTACAAATGCTCTCCAAGAATAAAATCTTAACCGTCCCATTTGTTCTTTGGTTAACTGTTTCAACAATCCAACTTCTTCTAGCTTTAGTCGTATTAGTGGCATCAAATATGCCGACATTACCAGTGTCTAACATTAAGAAATCAACCATACGGTCTAAAGTTTCTCTAGCCCATTGTTCTCTTTTGTGGAAATTTTCAGTATTGGAAGGGTCGAAGAAATTTGCATCATGTTGCGTATTATCAGTGATAGTCTCAGAGGAACTGGGCGGAATATGGGCATTATTGCTTTGATCGATAGTTGGGCCTTGAACTGGGTAATCACTTGGCTTTGCATTTTCTTGTCTTCTAGTATTACCAACGTTGAAAATTTGAGTATTGTATTGCATCCAATTCAAGTATCTTTGCAGTTTCTTTGTGATGTACGATTTACCTCTGGCTGGTAAACCAACACAGATAATAACCAATTTGAGGACTTCATTGGATTTATCCTCAGCCGATTGAATAACATTTTTTCTAAGTTCGCCAGCTGAATTAATTCTGTGCTTGGAATTTGAGTTTGCTTTATTGTTGTTGTCATAACCTTGGCTACTAGTCAGAACCTGGAAAGTTGAAGTCTGTCCTGGGATGGAAATAGAAGAGGTTAAAACAGATGAAGATGCTTGCCTGGATAGTAAAGTTGGAGAATTTAGTTTTGAAGACGATAGCGAGCTTGGATTTGTAGTTGTTGTGCTGTGTATTGTGCTAGTTGAATCTATATTTGCCTTTATTGATATATGCTCTTTTGTTTTCTTAGAGTAAACATGTTCTCGATTCTCGTTCGGACTTCGACTGAGGCAACCGGACATAATGCTATGGTGGAGGAGTGGTCCTGGTATTAGCACTTTTTAGGCCTCTTGAAAACAGAAAAGGGGGGAACGATAATTAAATTCCAGCAACTAAAAGTAGAAAATGGAAAGTTGAAAATAAAAGAACAGGGTTGGACAAGAACGTTTCTTGTTCTGTTGATAAGAATGGATCTGATGATCAAATGAAATGCAAAAGGTCAGGCGAAAAGGCTAAAATTTTCCTGGTCTTACGTCAGCAGTTATTACTGTAGCGTAAAGTGGATTCTCGGAGTTTGATTATAAACGATTGTATATATGTATCAGTGTATATAACAATGTATATATAATAGATGGCGAGTATTGGGAGATACAAAGAAGTATATATTTGGCGATAAAGCAGGCTAGTAGATCCCAGTGAGTCATCTTAAAAAGAGAAAAGTTGTGGTTCGAATATCCCCGTTTGCCCATCTGCCCCTGTTCGTGTCAGTGCGGTACAACAAGAGATAATAATAATAAACAGTTAACAGTTTTTGATAGCATCCGCAACAGATTAGCTACTCATTATGGATTTTTAGATTACATCCACAACATCATATCAGAGATGGTAACTGAAGCACCAACGATACTCTATCTGCGATATGCTAGTATCAAAGATAGTAATCAAAGATAGAGTAATTAATAGCATCAGAGGTGACACGGCGGGTTATGTGTGTTATCTTCCTGTGCCCATTTCCCCATTTTCAATAGCCTTTTTCTTTTTTTGCCTGACCTTTTTATATTATCATTTGCAAAGCAACCGTAAAGTGAATGTTCCAGTGTATACACTATATATGTATATATATCCATATATTATGAATGCCTACAGCTGACAGCTCGAAGCATATCCTATATGCTGAAATACACCAATAAATTCAATCTGGACCTGTCAACGGGGACCGCAAGCCGCACGTCTTCCGAGTCCCCGAGGGATGAGTTGATTGTCCTCCATCATCTAAAAGGCCCAAAAAAACATTGAAGAAAAAAAAACAAATCAATAAATGCGGCAAGATAACCGCCCTGTCTATATCGAACTGTAGCGCTGGAAGCCCTCCACTTGTAAACCTGACAGTACTCAGAAGGTGAGCTCGCCCACCTCTATGGATGGTAGTTCAAATTTGCGTATATATATATGCTTTTTGTTGATATTTTTCCTTTTGATTCATCTTTCTTTCTTCTTTTTTCCCTTTGCTTGCTACATAAAAATCCTGTAAAGCCCTATTCTGCTTTGTAGGTCTCAGGCTATCTTTAACGCCAGTAAAGAACTCAAAGTAACATTATTGAAACTTCCAGCAGGAAAAAAAGGTAACGTCTTGCAACATTGCGGCGGTGGCCCTCTCTCCACAAGTTCCTAAATCGATCTCCCTGGCATCATCATAACTGGCTCTCCTAATTCTGGCATGTATGATCCCCATTAATTATGCATTTCCCTCTTTTTTTTCTTGCCTTCTCTTGTCTTGTCTTGTCTTGTTTTATCTTCTTTTGTCTTTCAGACCAAGTGACATGGCTTTCCTTACATCGTAACTTGTCATAAAACAAAAGCAAACGTTGCAGTTTCAAAAACTTCTGCAAATTTCTAATTCAACTTCAACAGTGATTCTGCTTCTATCATTGCTTATATAGTTAATGTACTGTTTGTACTTATTCTAGACCCCATACAGCATGTTAGGGGAACTGTAGTAGAGGTCACCTATATTATCATTAAGGGTGATTCCGTAGTAAACTGGACGCAATGATCGGTGTAAAGGCTTGACAGATAATAAACCTTTATGTCCGAACCACTTTTCGCTCAAGGGGCCCTGTTTATTTAAGAATGAAATATGAATTCCGTATGTACACCCTTTATAGTCCTTTTACCTTTCAGTTAAGTCAGGCTATATTCACTGAAGCAACAAGTGTTGGCCAAAGACCTTCCAACCGTATGCCAGGAATGTAGCCGAGTTACTACACAATACAATCCAATTATACACATGAATAGTACTTCAGTAACTGACTGCCGTAGTTTGATGTTAGTTGTTAGCTTCAACTACTGTGGTGATTGAAACCTGCTCAATGATTTGTTACCTGTGTACCTGTGCGTTCTCTTGTATTGTTAGATCTCAGTTTGATTCATTTAAAAGGCTTTTTTTATATTCATATAGATCAACTGTAACCAGCAATATCTATGAGAAACTGGGGAGAGAGTGGGTTGCGGAAACTGGTGAGTAAATAGGGGAAATGGGGGAAATGAAGGATAGTGGTGGGAAAATGGGGAATAGTGAGGGTATGCTAGTAGGAAAATGGGGGATACTGGCGGATACCGGCGGATACCGGCGGCAAAATGGAGTTACCGGTAGGAAAATAGGGGATAGTGTAATATGATAAAAGATACTTAGAAAATAAAGTAGTAGGTGTAGAAGGATTGTATATGGAAACTGTGGAGAACTTAGCTTTGGCAGATGGAGACGAAAGTTAAGTCCCGCAAGATCTCGTGTTTTTTTAGATGAAAGTTAAGTATATTTTGTAATATCAATTAGTTAACGGGGAGAAGAGAGCCAACGACTAAGTGCGCTATTTTGAAATTATATAATTAATAGTCTAGCAGACGGTATAAAAGAGATCTGAACAGGACAAAAGGGCTGCTCAGGTGGGATTACTGTCACAGATTGGATGTCATGGGAGAAAACGTTTCAGAGGAAGGAATGGAACAGTTCAGTTAACCGGCTTAACGGCACAGCTGCACAGCAAACATCAGCAGCTCAGCGGCTGATTTCATAGGTTTGCCTACTCTGGTAATAGCGGTGTAGGAGTAGTCACTTCAGCACATAGAAAAAGATGTGGGTGGGCGGGGCGGTCTTGAACAGGTGCGCCAACTGCAAATAGCCCCAACCTGAGAGATGATCACGTTGAACAAGTCAGATGGGCAACAGAGAGCTATATGATGCCTGAACTGTGAGGGTCTTAAGGCTCATAGAATTCTGATAGGTATCTCTTTCACCAATGAATATTACAATACACCATTACCTTCACACACAGACAAGTAATAATCCAATGTTAAGCTAATAACCGAAAGCAAAATCATACTAAAACCCAGTCCAATAACAAAACTAGATATGCTTGCGAAGCCTGACTACCATTCTACCTAAGCAAGCTTTTAGGTCTTCCACATTTTCCACTTTGACTTTGCTCAAGTTATTGGACACTTTATAACAATCAGCCATCCCATGATGGTAAAGCAATTCATGCACCTGCTCAGCAAAATACTCATAAGGCTCTAAGACCAGCCAAGCAAAATTCAAAAATGGTTTCAATGATTCATATTTTAAAGAAAATAAATGTAGAACTTGTTTAACAGCGTCCGTAAGTTGAACATGAGTCAAATTATCGACGTCGTATAACCGCAACAAATGGTACCGTAACAGATCAAATTCTTTCAGGCTGTCATTTTTGGTACCCAATTTGGCATTGGCATGCTGTAATTCGTTGATTAACTCTGAAATCTGGCTTTCCAAAATCAAGGTCGCTTTTTCGATGTTCTGGTATTTTATAAGCTTACTGGTCTTCGTATTGAGCTCACTAACTAGTCTCTCGTTGGCTTTCTCTAGCTGTAATATCGAAGTTTTGCTCCTATGGTTTAATTCATCGATTTCAACTCTTAAAGACAGGTTATTCTCTTGGGATTTCAGGTTAAAATCGTTATGAGCTTGTATCGCGGTCAGCAATGATCGAATTCTCGTTTCCTTTTCACCCAACCTGATATTCAACTCGGTTGCAGTGCTTTCAAGTGTTTCAATTCTTTTTGATTGTTCTTTCAAGGTTTTACTTTTCTCATCGACTTCTTTTTTTGATTTATTGACTTCTTTCTTTAATTGAATGATCTCCATATCTTTTGCCTGTTCCAATTCTTGCAATTTTTGAAGTAATCGATTTGCGGTATCATTCGACTTCCTTTGGGTACATTTTTGTGTCTCCTTTGCCTCTGATAATTGTTTTTCTAGCATAGACACTTTGCTCTTTAAACCATGAATTACATTGCTAAATTTACGGTTTGATTCCGCCAAGTCGTCGAATTTTCTAGTGAAATCCAAAGTAATGTTCTCAGGCTCACCCCTCAAAAGTTCGGAACTGGTTAAATTTTGGTGCAAAACTAAAATAAATTGATGTAGTTTTCGATTCTCAGTTTCCTTATCTAAATTATTAAACCCAATTAATGGATCATTCAAAATGTCAATATTGGGTTTATCGATATTCTCTGCGGTGCATGCTAGCATATCGTTGACTTGCGGTTGGCCTTCAGGTGGTAGGTAAGCAAAATGACTATGAAGAGGTCCCCGCCCACTTTCCATCAAATCGTCAGCTCCACTTTGTTTTAGATCAATCGGAGAACCAATATTCTGAATAGATTCGTTGTGAAGTAAATTCATTTCTTCGCCTGTGAACTCTTTAATAGGTTTGCTAATGGCTTCAACCATGGAATTATAAGTATAAGAATTCTTGGATGCAATTGAAATCACATCAGAACTGTCATCGTCGGGCATAAATATTTTTGAAGGGTGATAATTTGTGTTAGCCTCTCGCAAAACGCTATCGCTTCCACAGGAGATGGAGAGCCCACTCGAAATCCTTTTGGATAATTCATTACTGCAAACATATTCACCTATGCTATTCATCGATTGTTGATCAATTGATAAAAACCGAGCCTGGTGACTTTGTGTGGCGTCTTTCTTGTTCTACAAATTTAAAGAGATTTCAATCGTTAGTAACTTACTAAAAACGAATATTCTGTAATTGGGGACAAATCTAGTTATGGGTGCTTTATACATTAACCGATTTGTGTATCTTTGGATGCTCATTTGATTTAAAGAGTCCATCATTCAGGTCAGGTTGAGATTCATCTTTACTGATATCGTTACTGCTGCTGATATGGTTGCGAAGATTAAGCCTTTCAGGATCTTGACTCTTTTGGGCTTGTTTTCTTCTGAAGGCTTCAAGTTCTCTGTGTTGCCCTCTCCACATTTTTAGTGATATGTTACTTAAATTATTGATACGCTTTGCTTTCATCCGTAGGACTAGCAGGATTCAGTGGGAAACTCAAGTTAATGAAAAAAAGCAAATGGTGTTTTGGCTGATTTATGAAAGCCGATTTTCCTCGTAATCGAGATTTTTTACGGCTGTGCAATGGTTAACGACCAGTCTACTTCACAAAGATGGATCAAAATACAATGACAAGTAGTAATGGCGATCTATTTGAAAACATACAGCCCCGTTGGGGTGATCAGATTGCTTCATATTGTCGCATTAAATCGGGTTATTGTTTGCAATTGTGGAGAGCTCGCAAAGCACTCACGAAGCCGTAGAAATTAGAGAGATTCACAAAGCTTCAAGAGAATTAAGATTCATACAAGGAAGACCTTATATTTAGCACAAGCAATAAGCACAAAAAGACTAAATAAAGCAAGTTTTGATAACTTAGTGCATTATATATGAGAAATGTTAGGCATAGCAATATAGCAGATTTATATTCATCTTTTATCGTTAAAATTCCAATTCATTGTCATCGTTAACATCACCGCCATCAATATTATAAAACTCACTGCCAAAATCATCATCGTTAACATCAAGACCTCCGTCTTCCTCTTTTTTCATATCATGATGAGGATCATTAGTTTCCAGATCGATATCAATATCAATGTCAATACCGCTCTTCAAACTGCTGTTTATCTTATCGTGAGTTTTTGAGTCCAATGATGAAGAACTAGTTGTGGTTAACAATAAATCGCCACCACTGTTACTGCCAACACCACGGCCACTAGTACCCGTTGTTGAGTTGGCAAAGTTCATTGAATTATTGCCACTATTTAAATTACCTCCTGATGAGTGCAACATTAGATCAGGGGTACTTGGAGAATTATCGTTATATTGATGATGGAAAGATTCCAGTATTGGTGATTCAATCTTCATCAACTCGCTATCTCCAAAGTTTGGAGTCGATCCAGGGAGGTGATGATGAGAATGATGAAGCGGGTTCAGGCCATGCAAGTGTTGATTATTCAGACTGCTGTAACCCCCTTGGTGATGTTGTTGAGGTGATATATTGCTGTTGTTGTCGTTATTGTTGCCCTGGCCGCTATTCTGTAATGCTAACGAAGTAGAAAAATTATCGTCTTGAATAGAAGGCGTGTTCATTGAAGAGCTGTGCTGTTGCTGATGGCTTTGAATGCTGTAAGGGGAACCTATAATAGTGCTGCTGTTTCCTTGATTATTGTTGGCATTGGTGTTTGGAATTGGTGAAATTATTGGCTCTAAAATTGGATGCTCAGTTGACGGACCAGGAAACGTTGAATGGGACATTGATTGACTGAAAGAAACAACAGATGAGTTTAAATATTGTAAGTACTCCAAACCACCGGTTAAAATATGAGGAACTTCAGATCCACCTTCACCAACAAATGCATTAACAACTTGCTGGCCTTCACTGAAATCTTCGCAAATTGACCATTGATTCACGTTTTCTTTACCAGTTGCTGGATCTCTTAAGAAATGAACAGCAAATTTAGGAGATGTTGCCAATTGAATTTGCAACTGAGCAGTTGTCGATTCTGGGGATCCTTCGTCTTCATCATCATCATCCGCTTCATCATTTTCATTAGTGGAAAGTTCAATATCTTCATCAATTTCCTCATTTTGAGGGATATCCTCATTTTCTTTCTTGGCAAAATTCTTATTCTTATGCTCATCATCCGATTCGGAAGAAGTTTTGGCAAAAGCATTTTTATTCTTCTTTTTATTTTTCTTGCTGAGAGAAGTCCTTGGTCTTGGTCCTGCTATAATTGGCCTTTGGGTTTGATAGTTAATTAAAGAGCAACTCAGGATGTTTGCAACTGGATAGAATATTCTAAATAAAACCTTTTCGTTTTGAAAGACACCAGAGAAGAAGTAGTTCAACTCATGATCCTTTTTCGACATGACAATCAGTAAATCAGTAGTCAACATCAAGCTATTCAACAATCTCGGTGATAAATTATGTAAATTGTTTAGTAAATCACTACTAAAATAACCAGACTTTATTCTTTGCCATGGACCCACTGAAACCGATAAACAGTCTATTAAACTATATTTATCGTTAATCTCAATTGGAATTTTAGCTCGGTTTTGCAAATTGTTTAAAAGGTCGCTTTTCTTGAATGGGAACCCACTGTTATTAGCGTCGCTGATACCGGTACCAACTTCTCGGTATGAGTCTCCGCCATTGAATGTAAAGGTGTTATGTTTATTCGATTCATCACCATTGCTTTGATGCAACTTTTCAATCTTTCTGGCTTTGGCTCTTCTATTTTGAAACCATATTCTAACAGATCTTTCACTCATTCCAGTTTTAGATGAGATTGCCTTACGAACTGAAGTGTTTGGATTAGAGTTCTTGTTGAATTCGGCAATTAATAAAGCTAATATCTCTCCTGAGGCCCTTGAACGTCTTGGTAGATTTAAATTCGGATCATCTGATTGTAATGATTCTCTTGCAGACGATGACGAAGGCTGCTGCTGAATCCCTGTACTTGACAAACTTGCACTAGAGTTGTTTTTGGAGCTATTATTAGTGTTTGATCCAAATTGGGAGGACTCTGGGTTAACAGTCTTACTGGGGAAGGTTGTAGTGCTTTTTGATTGTTGTTGGCTGCCGCCAAAAGTAGCTGAACCAAACTGGAACGCTTCGTTGTCGTCTAACAAATCAGGCTGGATAGAGTTGGTTCCAAAATTATCAAATGGAGAGAAATTCGTCGGTGCATTGCTAGGGAAATTATAAGAACTTTGATGCTGAAGGTTAGCATTGGAAGGTTGGTTTTGATTAGAATTAGAGTTCAAAGAAGATTGGTAATTCAGCATATGATCATTATTTGAACCAGCAAAATCAAAGTGGGTGGCATCTGAACTTCCGGGCGTCGTTGTAAAATCTTCAGGGTTTGAGTTCATATTTCTTGGAATGTGTAGAAATTCAAATGGACTATGTGTATGCTTATAGATGGGTATGGGATAGGAAAGTGGAAAATCTGGAGTAAATTCGATGCAATTGAGTGTGAATTAATTAAGGTTGAAAGAAGTAACAGATTGAATAACAATCCGAATTGATACAATAATGAGATCTAGTTGTACAGAGTTTGGGATGATGATGACCTTGACACTGGGAGCACAGTAATGGCGATAGATTTAGTTTGTACGGTGAGTACTGATAATCTTCGATACAGATTAAAGAGTATATTAGCCAAATAGACTTTACTGGTAGTCTTACGAGCGTGTTGGGTTATCGGCAAACAGAAGGGCGTGTCAAGTGAGCAGTAGATGGATACAGGAAATGGTTTGTGGCCATTCAACCAACAAATCAACGTGCAAACAGGAAACAGAGACAAAACAGGCAGTTTAGGAAAATGGCTGGCTGCGAAGCGGCGTCGATTATTTGTTCAGGATTTCAGGCGTCGATCGACGAGTAATAATCGGGAGGGGTTTTCCGGATAGGGAAGTTTGGGTGGGATATCCTTGTATACTGTTAGGAGAACATGCAATTAGATACAAACACGTAGATACATAACTACACGAAAAAGATTGTATGTGGCAACTATTCAAAGGTATAAACGTAGTATTGAACTGACAATTTACCATCACTGCCTCTGATGAATCTACCCTTCCCAATAAGGTTGATATCATCAACCCACTTCTCACTCGTTAGAGAGTCATCCAAGGAGAAAGTTGGACGGTTGGAAAGATACCCATCATCAAACTCCATAAACGACTTTTCGTTGGCCGTAATAGCGGTAATTATATCGTTGAATTGAGCGAAACCAGTGTAATGAACAAACCCCTTAGGTTGACCATCAAAATTCAAGTACAATGTGCAGTCTAATTTGCCAACTGTTGGATTCTTGGAGTCAAATCTAAGATTATCAGTACCAGATTCAATGGTTGCATCGAATGGGAATTTTTCATCTAATGATTTAATGAAACCACCAGTAAGAATAACCTTAGTCATTGAAATGGAAGAAGTCGAGTACTGCTGACATGGTTCATCGGCATCGATGTGGAAGAATAACACTGGCTTCAAACCTGGTATCTTAGAGGCTGGAAATTCCTGGGACATTTTGAAGACAAAAATTAAATTGCAGTTGTTTTGTTTGGTAATAGGGCTTAACTGATAGAAAAGAGAAAGCTTACAAATAATTGAGATGAAGAGATTTTAGCAGGTTTTTATAGTCGCGGTACTAAGGCATTAAGATGCGGTGATTGGTTAGAACCCTGCCGAAAAGTGGTGAGGTGATTTTATGCTGCGGGCAGAAGTAGTGTAACATGGGCGAGGTGGAGGTGATGGATGGAAGTGGTTATGAAGCACATAAGCATAGTGGGGATTTATAATCACGATTAACAGCTAATAAATCAATATGTTTGTGGATTAAGATGGTATTATCCCATGTGGCAGTTGCTTGATTTGACGGGAGGAGGAAATTTGTTGGTATAGGCTATCTGTGCGAGGTAGGAGGGACATACTACAGTAGGGGTGTCACGCCGCATTCATTCGCCCCGGAAATTCCGTAGATGCTCACTGTCAACCTTCATCTTTATCTGTATTAATCATCCATCCAGTTTATGATGAATAGAACGGTTTTAACCAAAATTCCGGTTTTACTCAATTATATAGCCTAGAGGAGGGAATACAAGGTCCCGCTTGTAGTCCACTCTCAGTGTAAACTTCGTCCACTACATTTACTGTAACTATCTATTCCAGCCAAGACACTATTCCCAGGGTCATAAAGGGTATTTATTAGTAGCGTTATGAGATAAGCAATGCATTTGAATCTAATAATATATCCCCATTTCTAATAGAGATCACACACTATATTGCTCCGATTACTAAGCCATTTACCCCTTAGTAATTTACACTACCTCATATTCATTGTTGAAAAAGAGCTTTCTCGACGGCTTTCCCAATAACCGGCAGGGTTTTTGGTCCTTATTAATTATGTATTGCTTACCTTTACGTAAGTTAGTTAGAACCTATTCACTTTCTAGAAGAATCGGTCTTCTGAGAAGCTATACTCTTGCTTAATGATACACATTTAAGTCGTATAATGGAAATAAGCCTCGCCACTAATCACTATACAAACGAAGTGGTGTTACTAACTTTTACATTGGTCTTTTTATTTTGTGGCCTGGGATCCTATGTTGTGTGTCAAGTAACTGACACAGGAGCAAAATAAGGATCATGCTCCCTATGATTGTCTCAGGATCGCTGACATAATCCATCCTGCGACACGAAAAATTCCCAATAACACAAAGGATCGAACCGAGTTCAAACTTCATGAATGTAACTATGTTAACATGCACCCAAAAATATATCTAAGACGAGGATCAACTCAATAGATAAACATAATTTAAGCATTTAATCAGTCATGGCATCGCTTAAGAGAGAGCGTGACAAAGAAAACCTCAGTGAAACTTCCAAAAAGCTCAAGAGGGAACCAGTAGGGGAAACACTACAAAGGCACATGTCTTCCATAACTGTCACACCAGATAATATAACAAGTGCCATTGAACAAGTTCCAAATGGGTCATCACGAGTAAATTCCACTGAAGATCTCGAAGGTGACAATAGTGACTCCGATGATGATTCATCTGGATCTGGCTCTTCTGATTCGGCATCAGAATCAGAGTCAGAATCCAGTTCAGATGAAGATCAAGATCAAGAGTCTAGAATTGCGTTAACAGAAACAGAAACGTTCGAACTAACAGCCGGATACAGGGAGTTGGACAATTTGCTACAACAGCAGCGTACGGAGGTTGCTAAAGGAGAAGGTGTAAAACTGGTTACCAAGTCTTTAACAAGAGCAGATGAATTGTTTTCAAGAACCAAAACTTCAATTCAAGCAAGCATAGTAGCTAAGGACTCAGCAACATTGAGAGAAATTGGTGCTCAAGCCAAATTAGTGATGAGAAATTTAAAGCTGGGTAGATCTGATAGAAATTTGGATTTCAATGAATTTGCAAGAAATTTTGTTTCATTTTTCAGTACTTCTAGAAATGAGGATGATATGGTGAATCAGGTCGACAACGATGATATATTTGATAGAAACTTAAAACGGTTTGATTGGCGTGCAGCAGGTATGCTGTTCACCAATTGTTCTAAGAAAGCAGCAACTATGGATTTCTTGTTAGGTCCATTGGAGATTAAGAAAAAGGTGCGAAGTGGTAAGGTGAGAGCTGCTGATGATTCTAAATCGAGTTCTCTGAAGACGGCAAACAAGAAGTCAGCAAATGAACTTATGGATAAAGATAAACAGGATGATACCACGTTGAATACTGAAAGATGCTTCCAGAAAGTGAAAGAGTTGAGAATGGAAAAGATTCCTTTGTTTGAATTTTTCATCAATCCAAATTCGTTTGCTAAATCAGTAGAAAATTTATTTTATACTAGTTTTTTGTTCAATCACGGCAAGATCATTTTAGGGAAAGATGAAAATGGGTTGCCTTACATTCAAGAGGCTACTCCTGATACGTGGAAAAACCACCATAGACATCTAACCAGGGATGATGCTAGATCTCATATTATATTTAAAATGGATCAGGATACTTGGTCAAATCTAGTCAAGATTTACAAAATTACAGAGTCTTATTTGGACTGATCTATATATATATATATACAGGAGTATTTTAATTTTTATGTACAACAGCTTATAACTAATTATTTTCTATTCGCTATTGGCTATCTTCATCTCTTAATCCATCCATCTAAATCTAAAATCTCGCTCAGTGGCCATTTAGTAGTCACGGTAGTGTTCAACTCTGTAGTGTATCCAGCTTCAAAGAGTTCAATTCCAGCCCAGCCGATCATAGTTGAATTATCAGTACACAGTCTAAGTTCAGGGAAGTAATAATTTTTGATTCCTATTGGTGTCAGCTGTTCTTGTAACATTTCTCTTAATACCATATTTGATCCCACACCCCCCGAGCAAACAAAATTTTCGATTTTCAAGTCTTTTAACTTATAAGCCAACTTAATCTTTGTAATCATATGTTGAAAAATGGTCTTTTGAATCAAGAATCCTATTCTGGCCTTAGTTTCAACATCCAAATTCTCACCATCACCATTATGATACTTCTTCAAGTTATTCTTCAGCTGTGAAATAAAAGAAGCAAACGAATAGTCCAAAACATCCTTCCTGTTCCATTGATTCATCATTGGCTCAGTAATCTTGAACTCGACGGGTTGACCCCATTGATCTCTATGCTCATTCAGGAAAACTTCCATCTCTCTGGCAATCATGTTTCCTTTAATGCCCAATTCACGACCACATTTATCTAACGCATCTCCAGCAGCTATATCCAAAGTATTAACCAAAATCTCATGTTCTGTTAAGCTATGGCTTAGTACACACATGGTATGACCTCCACTGACTAACAAACTTAGAAACGGATACTGTGGTTGTTCGCCATTACTTGATAATCTGGATACGAGCAAATGCCCCAACATGTGATTTACACCAACTAATGGGACTTGCCATGCAACTGATAGACCTAAAGCAACTTGATAACCCGCAACTAACGAACCAACCATACCTGGACCTCTAGTAGCACAAATCAAATCAGGCTTGTTCTTATCGCCTATCCAGTTATGTTTCTTGATTAAACTGTTGATTAACATTGAAATATTGGAACGATTATGTTTCGCTGCTGCTGCTGGAACGACGCCTCCCGCTTCGAAAGAGTCTAAGGTGAGCTTTGTCTCTTCTACTATTGTTGGTGGCTCAGTTTTACAATGTCTGTCTAGTAGTGTCACACAAGCGTCATCGCATGAAGTTTCGATAGCTAATACCTTGTAAGCACGGCAAAAAGAAAATAACTTCGGTATTATTCTTAGGGTAGCCGGATGTGATCGTATCGAGCGGTACATGACTATAAAGTGACTATTTGATAGTCCGTAGGTTGTTATCCTTCCTTTCAATCATATAGAATCCATGTCTATATTTCAAAAGGAATTGCGTTCGGTAAATAAGGTAAAAAAAAAAGGGACAGCTGATGTAAGCGGAAAGAGAACGGTTAAGTCCTCACAAAACTGAAGGGGAGAAATGTCTCTTTTTGCATTCAACCAATGTTTTAAGAGCTAATATCATTCTGTTTAGTGGTATATAAGAGTTTTTACTACCATAATTTTTTAAAGGCATAATTATAAGTCTCTCAAATATATTAACTTTCTAATGACTACGAAGGTCATGTTGTTGGAAGGAAGAAAAACTGAACTTATGCTTTTTCAATGTAACCATAAAGATGAATGAATAGGGCAAACTAAGTCAAGAGAAATATTAGGAACAAAGACTGTGCGTGGTTATTATCAGTTGGGTCAATCGGCAGCAGATTTTTTCTGTGCTGTTCGATGGTCTTGATCATATAATCACGGTGATGAGTTCTACTAAAGTTAGATTGGAAGTTCGCAATGTTGCTCTTTATTCCTTGCCTTATATTCTGATAAGAATGTATTATGCTTAATAGTATCCTCGCTTTCAACAAGAAATTGTGCCCATCACAACGCATAGTGGTGTTAACTTGGCTTTACCATGAAACAGAGTTGCAAGCAAGTTGATACCAGCTAGTTACCATTACTCCAATAGTTTTGGTAGTACTGTCCTTGGTGTCCAGTATTTCTTTATGTTGTTTCTATATTTATCGCCAGTATTTAGCCATAAGAAGGCCGTTTTAATCATCTCGGTATAGAACTTTTTAACTTGTTTTTATAACATTATTTGAATTGCGAAAAAGATAGTTGAGCGATCTGTGTTTTATAAGTTGAAGAAGTTCTCCGTTTCTTACTGCGATAGGACCAGGCTACCAGGAGATTCGCCTTCCTTCTAGTTCAAGCTATATATTATTACCTTTATGGCCTTTCTTCTTATAACAGCACACCCATTCTCTCTAAAAGAGGGTAAAGAAGTCAACCTTGTTGTCTTTGGTCACCACAAACCAGAATGAACCCCGGGTAATAACTCTTGCACAGCCCCGCTGGTTGTTTGATAACGTAATCATTCGTAAATTATGAACCTCCAAATTTCCTTCGAAAAAGCTGAAAAATCTCACTGAATTCTTTACTTGGGCCTCCAATCAGCTCGGCTTATTTGGTGGGTTTGGTCTTATCTCCAGAAAAATATCACATCTAATAGAAAGCATTTCTGAATAGCATAAATATTACCCTCGGCTTAAGCAGTTATATCCCTTGAATATCTGATCCCGTTCTCAAACATTTGTTCACGACCTTAATTGCCCCTTGCAAATCAAGTACACCCAATACGCAGCTAGAACAAACAAATTCATCAAGATCTGGAACCTAGACAGAATCATACATATCATCTTATATTTTCGTATACTACACTGTGATATATAATAGAATAATTGAGCATGATAATATAGAATTATCGGGAAAAGAAGAAAATTAAAACAAAAGACATACTGAAGAAATAAGGACAAGAATCAGTTTTTTTTTCTACCAAACCGAATACCGAATACAATAAGAACTATTGATCGCTTTCAAAATAGTTCAAACATAGAGATAGACCAATAATAAACAGGCATAGATTAAGAATCAATACATGACGGAATCATTTTCCACTTCAAACATCGCAATACCGGGGATAGACCACCAATCGCATACGCCGACCTATCCACCTTCCCCCGGTTCTCCATCTGGATCCAATGGCAACAGCAGCAGTAACTCTAATCAAGATGATACGTCAATATACCACCCGAAGATCCTCCACTGTTTTCTGGCTGGCGGTTTTGGTGGTATGGTGGGAGACTCCTTAATGCATTCATTAGACACTGTCAAGACACGTCAACAAGCAGCTTCACACATATTGAAATACAAAAGTACAATACCTGCCTATGCCACCATTTTCAAAGAAGAGGGTTTTAGACGTGGATTGTACGGCGGTTACGGTGCCGCAATGTTAGGTTCATTTCCTAGTGCAGCTATCTTCTTCACTACCTACGAAACGGTGAAGAGAATAGCTATAGACGATTTGGGTATTAATGATACTGTTGCGTACTTGGGTGCCGGGTTTCTAGGTGACTTCGTTTCTTCAGTATTTTATGTGCCTTCAGAAGTGTTGAAGACAAGATTACAATTGCAAGGACGTTACAATAATCCTCACTTTGAGTCTGGGTATAATTACCCAGGAACGACTAACGCCATAAGAATGATTATTCAAAAGGAAGGATGGAGAACGTTGTTTTATGGGTATAAAGCAACACTGGTCAGAGACCTACCATTTTCTGCATTACAGTTCGCCTTTTATGAGAAATTTAGAGAGTTATCTTTTGATCTGACTGGTAAGAAGCAGGACGAAGAAGCCCTCAGTTTGAGTTTGGAGTTGGCTACTGGTGCCGCAGCTGGTGGTTTGGCAGGTATGATCACTACTCCATTGGATGTTATTAAAACTAAACTACAGACACAACCAGCTGCATCGAATGCTACTAGTCCTGCAGCCAATACGCTTTTGACGTCGAATTCAATCACCCAAGGTCTGAAGACCGTTTATAGAAGCCAAGGTGTTGTTGGTTTGTTTGGTGGTGTTGGACCTAGATTGATTTGGACATCGGTGCAAAGCTCAGTTATGTTATTGTTGTATCAAGTTTCTTTGAGAGCGTTATCGACTGGTGAGTTTAGTCTGGTATTGGAATAGGTTTGCTCTGGAACATAAAAAACAATAACGAACATGGATACGGAAACAATTCTTTCTAATTACTAAACTTGCATGGTAGTTTCATCGCCGTAAGGGAAATGAAACATATGTATATTACTAGATTCTTTATTAATATCTCAACACTTTCATGTACATACGAAATATACAAAGAGGAAAAGAAATAAAGCAGAACGATGACGAAAACTAGCATCTTTCAAAAACTTTGTACAATCCGGGCAAATTTGCAATCTCAACAACGTCTCTAATTAGATTATCAGTAGCAAGTAACTTCTTCTTGATTATAGGGAACAGTAGGTTATCCAACAACCTTGCAACGTCCTCTCTCTCTTTAGCATACTCTGTACTTCCCCCGCGTTCTTCCTCTTCATCAGGGATAGATGCAGGGACATAAAACAATGCCAATTGTCGTAATACACCACCAAGACACATTTTTTCATCCTCCCAATTAACCCTAGCCACCAACTTAAACAGAAAAACTGACAATTTATTCATGTTTGGAACGTATCCTTTGACTAGCATTGGGATGCTACAAATTAGAGGGTCAGTAGGATCTGTGGTGTCGATATCAATGGAGAAGTACTCAAGGTACATTTCAACCATATTGACAAAATTCGAAAGAACTTCGTCGATAGTTGGAAAAGATTTATAATTTGATAGTAATGACTCGTTACCGTATATATTTTCTTGTAAGAGATCCTTTATGGAAACCGGCTCACGGAAAGTAATTCTCCCGAAGTTACTAAAGTCAGATAATCCAATTTGATAAAACAGCTCGTTGCAAACTGATGCATAGTCAACTAAAAAGAGTTTGACGTCGTATTGAATACAGACTAATCTTCTTGAGTAATCCACTATCCCAATGTATGTATGCTTACTAAAGATTGAAGTAAGGTTTCTATTCGTACGGGATTCTACTTCTTTACGTAAATCAAGTATACTTTTCAATTTGACTTCGATTCTGTCCCTTTGAACAGTTTCAATGTTATGGTGAGGTGTATTATTTTGTTTTTTTGTATTGGTACCGTTGTTATCATCGTCAACAGCGGTTGAGCCTCCTGCGGTGGTCTCAAATGAATTAACCAGATGTGGCTCCGCCATCGCTTTATCACTGGAGGCAATAAAAGAAGTTATTGTAGATTGATTGAAATCTGTTCTAACAAGTTGATGTTCATAGGGTTTTTTATATTGAGACAGATGACTCACTGAGGGCTTCACCCTTTTCGACGTTTGAGTAGAACTACCAATGACTTCTAGATCTAAGTCCAACTGATCTGGTCTGAATCGTTTGGCATTTGGTAATACTTGCTGAGTCATGAATTTTCTTGAGCTGTCCAGCCCTGATAGAGTTGTCTCAATTTGACCAACAATGTGTTGTATTATCTCATCCTCAAACAGAAACCGAACCTCCCTTTTAGTTGGATGAACATTGACATCCACATTTATTGGGTTGATTTCTAAAGACAGATAAATAAAAGGTCTGTGACCATTTGGTAAGTATGTTGAGTATACTTGGTTGATTGCCCTTCTCAATGGATCACATGAAACTAATCTGTTATTGATGAAGAAAATTGGTTGAATCGATTTCTTGTTGGTGTAGCTTGAATTAGTGATATTTCCAAAGGATCTATTCAGTCCAATTTCGACGCTTGCTTCCGTTTCAAATTCTATCAAGTTGTTGGCCACTGCTGATCCATATATTGTTCGTATTCTGTCCTTTCTACTCATGTTATTTCTCACTGTCAAATCATTTGAGTTTGACCCAAACTTCTTACATGTGAAGCCAACATTAGTAGTATGAACGGAATATCTGTTGACAACATCAACAATCTTGCTGTATTCTTCGTTGGCAGACTTTACTGATCTTAGCCTAGATGGAAAGTTGTAGAACAAGTCCTCAACAATGATAGATGTGCCGTCTTTACCAGCGATCGGTTGGGGGTCACTCGAATGGTCTGATTTCTTCGCAGGAATCAGCTTTCCATCTGAATAATGGCATTTCCAAGCACAGCCGTCTGCCTTCGTTTTAGTGACAACTGACAGATGCGAGATATGAGAAATACTGGCTAGGGCCTCACCTCTGAAGCCATAAGTGTTGATTGAACTTAGATCATCAAATTTGACCAATTTGGAAGTGGTAAACCGTTCGCAAAGGATAGCAAGATCATCCTTGTTGATACCAGAGCCGTTGTCTGTAATCTGTAGTAGTTTTAGCCCACCATCTTTGCATACTATGTCTATTGTAGAGGCATTTGCATCAATTGAGTTCTCTAGCATCTCCTTGAGAGCATTGGAAGGTGCAATAATGATCTCACCGGCGGCAATTTTATCCACCACTGCCTTGCTCAAAGGCTTGATTCTGGGTGTGAGGGTCTCGCCATGTGCATCTTTTGTTGACATAACTGGTTCATGAAACTTTTGAAGATATTGGAAGGATCAAAAGAGTGAAAAGGCAAGGAAAGTTGCTTCTGACAATGGCTACTTGAATCGAACGAATAGCTTTAAACAAAAACCGACTCGTGTTCTTCTATTAACGCGTCATGTTTGCGTCGGTAGACGAATGACTAGAGATTCGAAAAAAACTGCGATGACGTCACTATGAGGTCACGTGAGCTGGAGACTGGGCTGTGGGACCGTCTTCGTGATTGGTGTGGTGTATACACATTCTCTCAATCTGTTCAGAGCACTTTTGGCCTTTTACATATGCCTGCTATTCCAAGTAATTATCCATGAGGTACAGAATTACCCTTTAGAGGCGAGATACCCTATATTGTCGCCAATACAAGCATAACTTCCACTCGAAATCTGGTACAGAAACAGGAAATCTCACTTTGAGAAATCGAATTAATTTTACCACTCAGCATCAAAAAATAAACAACCAAACCGCTGGATCTTTTGCTCTTATACCGTCGTCTTTTTCTTTTCTTCAACGGATACCATAAACACTACTACACTACTTATAAATTATATCGCATCAATTGTCTATACCCCCTTCGTTTGCTATTCACTTGACTAAAGAACGCAGTCCACAACAAAAAAAACGTTCCGAACACTCATTTAACCTCGCCCCTGTACACCGACGTCATTTTCGATTAGTCATGACATCATTACCTTCAGAATTAGCATCCTCGCTTCAGCACCAAAATCAGCGTCTCGCCCAAGACTCTGCGAATAATAACAGCGCAGGTACAACAAGTTCAGATACATCTCCACAAGCAAGAAAAGTCTTGGATCTAGAGCCAAACCCCTTTGAGCAATCATTTGCTGATCCACCACCAGCTTCTACTAATAAGAACAGATCAACAAATGATACCAGCGGAAATATCAACTTGAAAACAAACTCCTTGAAATCTTCCTCTACTCTGAACAGCGGCCACACCGGCAAAAGCCTGTCAGCTGCCCTCACTGGTGCTAATAATGGAGGTAGTTTAACTCCACCAATATTGACGCCTGGTGGATCTCGCAGAGGTAACACTTTAAACGTACTACCCCCTTTATCTATACTATCCCCTGGTGCTTCTTCCATACCTGGTACGCCAGGTATCTGGTCTTCCATCTTTCAAGGTGCTACGGGTAGTTTCAATTCTGCTCACCCTCCGCAGCCAGCCCAGTCTAACTCCTTCAATTTTTCATCCATAGCTGGATCAAGCAATAACTCAGCAAATCAACCACAGTCTAGCAGTACCACCAATCAACAATCCCAGCAACAGCAACAACAGCAACAGTACCAACAACAAATGTTCAATCAGATGATGATGAATGATAAGAAATCCGGATTGACACCAAACGAATCATCGATTCGAACAGGTCTGACACCAGGCCCAGGAGGTCTAATGCCACCTTCTTTGACCAGTGCTCCATCATATTCAATGCTTCTGAATATGGCAGGAGGACCTCTTACTCCAGGAGGGCTATCATTTTTGGGTTTACAACCTCAATCAGCTAATAATAATGTTGTGCAACAACCTATTAATAACGAACTACAACATCATCAACAACAACAGCAACAACAACAACAACAGCAACAACAACAACAACAGCAACAACAGCAGCAGCCACTTTCAAACGGACAGTCATATTCATTGCACCCTCCAAATGATGTGTTGTCTATGCAACCTCCGATTACTGTTAAGGTTGAACCATATAAGTCTCAGCTGCCAACCACAGGCAAAGGTAAAAGATCAGCAGCTAAAGCGACAGAAACTGGGCCCAAACCTAAAAAGACACGTCAAACTAAAAAATCAGCTTCCAAGTCACCTACTAAAAGGTTGAAACAAAGCGAACAGCCAGAGGATGAAAATCAGGATGAACACGATGAAAATGTCACCAAAAATATTACCAAACAAAATAAGGATGGCCACACTAATGAAGATGGTAAAAGAAAGAGCTTTCTTGAACGTAACAGAGTGGCAGCATCAAAGTGTAGACAACGCAAGAAGCAAATGGTTCAAAAGATGCAAGACGAGTTGAAATTTTACTCATCGCAATACGAAGGTCTTGCATCACAAGTGAATACATTAAGAGAGCATGTCTTAACACTAAGAACCATCTTGTACGCGCACAAGGACTGTCAATCATTAGTGGAACAAATCGGAGGTGTTGATACATTAAATACTATCTTGAATGGTACAAACTATGCTGCGCAAGTTCCATTAGAACAACAGCAAATGATGGTGGTGCCACATACACAGAAACGACGTATGATGGAGCAAGATTCAAATACAGTTCTTTCCAACACCTCCAACTCAAGCTCATCGACACCACATCAAGCTTCTGCAGTTCGATTAGGGCACCATACCGGGTCTAATACAAGCATGCCTGATCAGTTACTGAACGTTGGTAACCCTCGAACTGCTGCTGCTGCCGCTGTGGCAATAACTACTAACAATATTATTGCAAGACAAGAACAACAACAACAGCAGCAACATAATATGGCATTCCAATGATTGATTGTATGGCAGTTTAATGTTTATCTCCTTTTGTGTACTTTTTTTGCTTTACTCTTTCTCAAGTCTTTGAATTTCACCCAATATGTGTCACAAAATTGCTTTCCACAGGCAAATGTGGTATGTCATTATCAATTCAATTTTCTGGGACGGAATTGTCTCCTGACTTACCTACACATTTTTGAGCCTGTTCACTTCCTTATGATTTTCGCCCACTCAAATCATAATCCTTCCCCCCAATAAATATACGTTTGTATTTATATTTCGACGATAATTTTTACCCCTTGTTTTTTTGTTTCTGGATCATTTATTATTTGTGTATTTTATAAACTTTTGCGCAACTGTTAGTTATCCTTAATCACAAAGAATGTAACTGTTTTCTATTTCAGTATCAAGTATCATCCTCATTGTTTCGACTCCGCATTCGGCAATTCACTTCTCCTTTAAATTCTCGATCGCTTCAAGAAATTTCAATCACCGCAGAGTAAATTCCAGTGTTTTTTTTACCTGGCAACAGAATACACCTACCATATCCTCTATTCTTTTTTTTACTGACTAGAAATCCAAATTGCATCAGCATTCCAATAGGTATTCAAATCATGTCCTTCGATTACATCAAGCAAGCAGGCAAATTTCTCTGTATTGGCCGTAATTACCTTGCCCACATCAGAGAGCTGAACAATGCCAAACCAATCGAACCATTCTACTTCCTCAAACCATCCTCCTCTGTCCTTCTTCCAGGCCAAGGGCCTGTTCTTATCCCTCAAAATGTGATTGCGCATCACGAGGTTGAATTAGCCTGTGTCATTGGCAAAGAGTTGAAAAACTTAGATCCAGAAACGTTCGGTCCAAAGGAGGCGTTGGATGCCATTAGTGGGTATGCTTTGGCCATTGACATGACTGCAAGAAACGTTCAAGATGCAGCTAAGAAGAAAGGTTTACCTTGGACAATTGGTAAAGGCTTTGACACCTTCATGCCTATTTCTCCATTAATTTCCAAATCACAAATCCCTGATCCATATAACGTTGAGTTGAATTTAACTATTAATGGCAAGCAAAGACAAAAAGATTTGACTAATTTGATGATCTTCCCAATTCACAAGTTCTTAAGTTCCATGTCTGCAGTTATGACTCTCCAACCTGGTGATGTAATCTTAACTGGTACACCTAAAGGTGTTGGTCCTGTAAACCCTGGTGATGTTATGGAGGCTTGGTGCTCTGTGGACGGTAAAGTTATTGACGATAGTTTCATCAGCTTCCCTGTTGAACAAAAGCCGGGTCCATATGTTTTCAAAGGTGATTCTTAACCTTATAGATAGCCCTTAATGTTTGCTTGTTGTCAAATCTGTAAACATTCTTAGATTTATATTGGCTTCGATCCTATTCTGTTTCACTTACATTGTTTATATATACAGTCTAGTTTAGTTTTTTTTGGTCATATAGACACTGCACTTTAATCTTTTTGGGGCTGTACTGCCTTGCAAGTCTTGTCTTTCTTATAGATATCCTCCTTTGTCTATTTATTAATATACTTTCAAGAGACAATACCTAGATGTTACCACATTTATCTTTTACCCGATTTGATCATTAATTGGATTAGGGAGAATCTAGGTATATGAGAAAGATTGTGATGCACATATAATTTTCTCTAAAGCTGTGAATCGGGTGCTGACAGATTTGTCGTAAGATAGTAAGTAACGTTTTGAAATCTATGCAGGGGAAATAAGGAGAATTTGCCTATAATGATCACGTGACAGGGTCTTTTTTTTGCATTTGTCTTTGTTAACACCTCGCCTCAAACTGGATATAATTGTAATACTGGTGGTATTATACTAGCTGAAATATATTATCAAACTAAATTATCCCTAATGAAAGTATAAACATAAACACAGAGACGAAGGCATAATTTGAAAAATTAAATAATTTTTAGAATATTAGAGTTATTTCAACTTGGGGTCATTTTGGAAGCTTAGGATATAGCCAAGCCAATCTGCTTATCCGCTTTGTTAATTTACATGAAACTCCAAATGTTCCTAGGCTAAACTCCTGCAAATATATCGTGGGCATATATATTGTTAATCAAATAATACATAGCTATATAAAAGCTACAAAAGGCTTTTCTCCGTTCGTTTGGCTCGTTTGGACACCTCCCTGTCAAACTGAGACTCGCCCTGTCTTTTCTTACTATCAACTTGTAACCAGTCCAGCCTCTTATTTTTGTTTTCAGAATCAACTGCTTCTAACTGTCCTTCAAGTCTAAGTAATGTCTCATCTTGATTCAACACTTTTGCCAACGAACTGGAATTGTTGTAATCTACAGTTGAACCAAACTTTTTTAGCTTAATCGTCAGTGCCTTGGTTGTTTGGGGTCTAGATGTTTCTTTGTTCGTTAATACTCTAGATGACAATTTTCCAATCATACCCATGCCTATTTCTTCACCAAATGAGTCCATGATTGTTTCTTCCTTCTCTCCAAATGTCATCTTGTTTTGTGCCTTCGCTATATCAGACATTTCCATTCTCTCCTTTTGTTTTCTGAATCTCCTACCTGCTCTCTTTTTGGATTTATTAGTAACTGGTTTAGGTAACGGTTTGGCAATCTTGCTGTCGGGTGGTGCTTGTAGTTTATCTAACTTACTGGCAATTTCTTGTCTCCATCTCAAACCGTTGGAATTATCAACTGAGTCTTTATCCTTGTTTGAATAATCTATTCTCGCTGATAATATAACTTTGGCAGAAATCATTCTCATCGCTTGTACTCTGTAATCATCCGTAACACTTTGAACAAGGTCGGAATCATATAGGTATCCTTTATTCCTCGTACCAACATTTCCCTTTCCAGTTGCCGATCTGTTGACTCCCAACGATGGTAAATTGCAAGCCGGTGTCTTACAAAGACCATCCAAGCCATGAACTGATATTAATTGTGCGGTAATGTTAGGGCCAATGATAGCAGTCACGTTCGGTGCAATGATACTAGCCCTATTTGAAACGTACTGTTTGATTCTCTGTCTGGAATCTTCAAGATTCAATAGTAGATTACACGAATCCAGTATTAGTTTCAAGTGGAACTGCTGTAATTTATGTTTGTGATTAGATTGCTTTAAAAGGGATGCGGAAACTGTAAGTCCTAATATTTGATCTTTCTTCAAGAAATCCGAAAAAAGGTGATTTTGATCCACGACTAAACCTATGTTATCTTTAGTTATCTGAATGACTTTAGCAAACTCAACGGGATTTTTGATCAAATCATCTAAGTCTGGCCACACGGCTTTGTAGTGGACTTGGATAAATGCATGAATGGCAACAATTTCATCTTTCAAATCATCAAGAAACTCATTGGCTTCCGTTAAGAACTCGTTTTCCAGTTCTCTGTCTATCATATCTGGATCGGTTTCTTGCATTGATTTCATTTTCACCTCTATTTGATTGCCCGATAATACCATTTTGGAATACTTTGTTATATCGGTGATATTAGAAAGGTCACTGGTGGAAGTTAGAGTTTGAAATGATAGGTTAGATGGCTCTTGACAGTACTTCGATTCACTACTAGATTCCGCCTCTTTATCTTTTTCCTGAATGATTGGGTCCTCTTCACTGGAGTAACCTGCCAGTAAGCTTGCAGCTAGAGACATTCTGTATATACGTGATTCTGCTGTTGAGATGCTGGTGTCATTTTGGTCCGAAGAAAGAGGAATAAGTGTTTATAGCCATAGCTAAGCAGATAAATAGATACAAAAGGTACCAAATGGATCAAATGAATGGTAATTGAAAAGACGTGCTCGACTCAGAAACTTGGTCAGAAATTTTTCAAGAGGAAATCAATGGATTCAAAGAGTAGACAGAACGAGCCGAAGACAAACTGAGTCATTCTTGGGGAATAGCGGCAGAAGAGTTTGTTGCTTCCAATTTCAGGTATATGCTAACGATCACTATTGTTTGATACTATTTATGAGCTTTAGTAGGTATTCATTGAAGATCCCTGCGCTTTTATCTAGAGGAAATAATTTCATTTGTTACAGAAATCAATACAAGTTTCAAACCAGGTTTTTTTCATCCTCATCTATAATCAAAATGAGTGAAAAAGAGGTCAAGCAAGAACAGGCAGCTGCTGTAACTCCAGATCAAAGTGCTGCTGCACCACCAAAGACTGAGAAGGAGTTGGAAAAGGAAAGAAAGAAGGCAGAAAAGATGGCGAAATTCCTGGCTAAGAAGGCCAAGCAAGACGAAATTGCAAAGAACACCGCTAAGAATGCTGAAAAGAAGAGGAAGGAAGCCAAGAAAGAAGAAGAGCCAATTCCTGAATACATCGATGTCACTGTCCCGGGTCAAAAAAAGGTTTTGGTGAGTTTAGAAGATAGATCATTCTCGGCTTACAACCCTAAAGCAGTTGAATCATCATGGTACCAATGGTGGGTTGAACAAGGTTTCTTTGAGCCAGAATTCACTGAAGATGGTAAAATTAAGCCAGAAGGTTTATTCTGTATCCCAGCTCCACCTCCAAATATCACTGGTGCTTTACATATTGGCCATGCCTTAACTGTCTCCATTCAAGATGCTTTGATTAGATACAACAGAATGAAAGGTAAGACTGTTTTATACTTACCAGGTTTCGATCATGCTGGTATTGCGACTCAGTCTGTTGTTGAAAAGAACATATGGGCTCATGAGAAGAAGACTAGGCATGATTACGGTCGTGAAGGCTTCGTTTCTAAAGTTTGGGAATGGAAGGAAGTTTACCACAGCAGGATTAAGTCCCAATACTTCAAGATGGGTGCTTCTTATGATTGGTCCAGAGAGGCTTTTACTTTAGATCCAAACTTAACCAAAGCCGTTACAGAAGCTTTTGTTCGGTTACACGAAGATGGTACCATTTACAGAGATTTGAGATTAGTTAACTGGTCTGTCAAGCTAAATACTGCTTTATCCAACTTGGAAGTTGACAACAAAGTCATTCCCCCAAGAACTATGTTGTCGGTTCCAGGCTATGAAAACAAGATTGAATTTGGTGTCTTGACTTCTTTTGGTTACCAGGTTGTTGGTTCTGATGAAAAATTAGTTGTTGCTACTACCCGTCCAGAAACCATTTTTGGTGATACTGGTGTTGCCGTTCATCCAAAGGATCCAAGATACACCCACTTACATGGTAAGTTTGTTCAACATCCATTCTTAGACAGACAACTTCCAATTATTACTGATAGTGAGGCCGTTGATATGGAGTTCGGTACCGGTGCAGTTAAGATTACCCCAGGTCATGACACTAACGATTACAACACTGGTAAGAGAAATGGCTTAGAATTTATTAACATCTACACTGATGATGGTCTATTAAATGAAAATTGTGGGGAGTATGCCGGTATAAAGAGATTTGATGCTAGATCATTAGTTATTGAAAAACTAAAGGAAAAGGGCTTATACGTTGGCCAAGAAGACAATGAAATGTCACTGCCATTTTGTTCAAGATCTGGTGATGTTATTGAACCATACTTAAAGCCACAATGGTGGGTTTCTCAAAAGAAGATGGCTGAAGCTGCTATTAATGTTGTCAAAAATGGAGAAATTGTTATCGCTCCAAAGGCTTCTGAAGCTGAATACTTCAGATGGTTAGAAAACATTCAAGATTGGTGTATCTCCAGACAATTATGGTGGGGTCACAGATGTCCAATTTACTTCGTTAACATCGAAGGTGAAGAAAACGATAGAAACGACAACAAATTCTGGATGTCAGGGAGAAACGAAGCTGAGGCGCAAGCCAAGGCCGAAAAGGCTTTCCCAAACAAGAAGTTCACGTTGGAACAGGACGAAGATGTTTTAGATACTTGGTTCTCTTCAGGCTTATGGCCATTCTCCACTTTAGGATGGCCAAACAAGACTAAGGATATGAGCACCTTCTACCCAATGTCAATGCTAGAAACTGGTTGGGATATCTTGTTTTTCTGGGTTACCAGAATGATTTTATTAGGTGTCAAATTGACTGGTAGTGTTCCATTCAAGGAAGTTTTCTGTCATCCGTTAGTTCGTGATGCTCAAGGTAGAAAGATGTCCAAGTCTTTAGGTAACGTTATTGATCCATCTGATGTTATCACTGGGATTAAGTTAGAGGACTTGCATAAACAACTTTTAGTTGGTAACCTAGACCCAAGAGAAATTGAGAAGGCTAAAGAAGGACAAAAGCAATCATACCCAGAGGGTATTCCGGAATGTGGTACTGATGCTCTAAGATTCGCCTTATGTGCTTACACCACCGGCGGTAGAGATATCAACTTGGATATTTTGAGAGTTGCTGGTTACAGAAAATTCTGTAACAAGATCTTCCAAGCCACTAAATTCGTGATGATGAGATTAGGTGATGATTACCAGCCGCCAGCTACAGGAGCTTTGACAGGTAATGAATCTTTAGTTGAAAAGTGGATCCTACAAAAATTGACTAAATGTTCAGAAAAGGCCAACGCTGCATTTGAAGCTAGAGACTTTTATGAAGTTACTCAGACTATTTACAACTTTTGGTTGTATGATTTATGTGATGTTTACATTGAAAACTCCAAGTCTTTGATTATGGAAGGTACCGAAGTTCAAAAGAAATCTGCCAGAGACACTTTATACACATGCATTGACGCCTCTTTGAAATTGATTCATCCATTCATGCCTTTCATTACTGAAGAGATGTGGCAAAGATTGCCAAAAAGATCGACTGAAAAGTCTCCAACGATTGTTAAGGCTTCTTATCCGCAGTATGTTAAAGAATACGACAATGCAGAAGCTGAATCTGCTTACGAGTTGGTTCTAGAAATTACAAAAGGTGCTAGATCTCTACTAGCCCAATACGGTATCACTAAGAATGCTAAGGTGTTTGTTGAAGCGATTAGCCCATCTGTTTTCAAGATTGCTGAAGGGCAAACTGCTTCTATTGTTTCCTTGATCAAGGCTGTTGATGGCGTTGCTGTTGTTTCTGATGCCTCTGAAATTCCAGAAGGTTGTGTCTTGACTTCCATTAACCCTGAATGTAGCGTTCATTTGTTAGTCAAGGGGATGGTTGATATGGACAAAGAAATTGAGAAAGTTTCCAAGAAGTTGCAAAAGGCTATGAACTCCTTGAAGAACTTGGAAAAAGATATGTCAGCTCCTGATTACGAAAAGAAGGCCTCTGTTGAAGCTCAGGAGAAGAATTCTACCGCTAAGATTAACATTCTATCAGAAATTGATGGCTTGAACGCAACCATTTCCAACTTGGAAAGACTAAAGTTGTAAATAGCTGAAGATATATTTCATTCTGAGGCTCGATATGGTTGCCTTGATTTATAATATAAGATAAATGTTTTTGTGTATTTTTTTTTTGGTTTCTGTTTTTCCTTACATTCGTAGTATGTTTATATGTTATTTATAAATTACTGTCTTTAAACTTAGAATCAAGAACTTTAGAATAATATACAATATACTTAAGACTGGAAAAAGGAATCTAAAACTTCCAAACGTAGTCCTTTTCAATACGATTAGCGACGATTTCCCGAAGCTTGGAGTTCTTGAGCTCTATGTCTGTAGCACAGTGATCCAAAACTTCAAATAACTGGGACTCTGAAAATGAGCCCAATGAATCACAAAACATTAGCTCATCCGTCATAGCATTCTTGAGAGTAAAAACTGCAATGTGATGGGATTTTGAGGCCTCTAGTTCGTTCGAAGATGGATTCATGATGATTTTGTTAGCTTCACTGATACAGCAACAAGTAGCTAGGAAGGAAGACTTTAAGGAAACTCCTGAATTTAATAACGATAAATATACCGAGTTAACTGTAGCCACTAATTCCTTGGTTGTGTAATCTTTAGATTCGCCATCTCTTACGATCTGAACGACGATTTGAATAGTCTGTCTTGGATATTGATTTAAGTTAATCAAAGGAGCAAGTATTGTATGAAGCTTTGTTTCCAAAAACGCTTCTCTCGGAGTTGCCACACCGGCGGAAGGAGTGATATTTATGTCCAGGTATGCTTTTGTAGGCTGTTCATTTTTCATTCTTGAAGTCTCAATTGGACCCGTCACTGAACTAATGACTTTAGTAGAGCCAAACTCGTAAGATGATGACCCGTCAACTTGATCAAGAAGTCCGCTTTCAGCTATTATTGACATTACCAATATATTTCTATGGCACTTCGGTATACTAAAGTACAGACTCTTGTTCAAAAGACTGTGAAAAAACCTGGCATATATCCGTCAAACTAACGTTGTTCCGCCAATGTCTTTTGTTTAGTGTAAGCTATACCTTAAAATTTTGTAACTGATAACTTTCCACGGCTGTGCAGCGGTACCTTAGTCGTGCGCACACCTAACCTGGGAAATAATTCTAAAAAAATTTCAACTCTCTTCAATCTATCACCTTAATACCATATATAAATGGATATACCACCGCTACCACCACTACCACCACGTCTTCTCTGCTATTAGTCTCCAATAAAAAATAAAGAAGAGATTAATTGAAGGTAAATTGATTAAAAATGTCCGCTCCAACAGAGATTCTCTTGGATTCCGTTCTTCCATATTTAGAAGGTGAAAGAATCTTCGACATTGATTTCACCTACCTGTTGTCCATCTTAGCCAAACCATCAACAATCTTGAATGCCAGTAAGAGTGATATCAATCACCTTTGCTTCAGAGTTAACAACTACTTGAAGTCCAATAACACAAAATTTAGGTGGTTAGGTTCTAAACTAGTTGTTGTGATCAACTTGCATTCAGAAATCTTGATGTCCAACCATACGTTGAGTTCCATGAACGCCTTGATCAAAATTCTAGAAACTAAGTGCTTTATAGAAGACGAAACTAAGCCATTGTATCAATCAATTTTAACCCTGGACAGCGTTTGCGATGCTTTAGACTTTCTTATTGAAAGAATAAAAGGTAAGCCAACTTTAACAAGGGAAGTCTTAACTCCAAAATTACCTGGAATCATCAGTGTTTTGTTAGCCAACATTTTTATTATTCCAAAAAAGTGTGTTGGAATATTGTACAAATTATTACTCCACAATTCTACCACATTCAGACCATTCGGTGCTAAATACGAAAAAGCGCTCATGGCCTTGTTAAACGACGACGTTAATTACAATAAATTCGAACATTCACTACAGAGCAAGATTTTGAAATCATTAGTTATGTTGTCATTCAATTTGAGCAGAAGTAATGCCGACGATGTTTGGAGACAGCAGTTGAACGCTGTTGTTTTGGAAATTAAGTCTGTTATTTCAATTTACTCTGAATTTATCAATTTAAGTGATGATCAAGACCTAACTGGCAATTTAAACAGTTTACCAAAACTACCCGAAGATTTATCAACCTTTAAGACCATTTTCAGTCCATTATCTATCGATGTTAACGAAGCCCCATTAGATCTCTTGAAAGTTTCTAGAAGATTAAACGTTTTAGTTTCTTTGCTTATTGAATTTTTGAAAACACCTACACATACTACTGTCAAGGTTCCGCTGGGTTGGTTAGTCACAATTGGTGAAATTTTAGTCGGATTGAACTTCAAATTCGTGTCTATCAAGAGAGAAATTAGAGATTCGTCCATCAGAAACTCTATTGGATATGCTGTTTTAGAATCTAACGTCATTGGTTTGACTTTACTAGACGCTCTACCACCTATCTTCGGTGGAGACCTATTACCGCACTTCAACTCTATCCTGTCTACCTTAGATATTTTGATTCCTGTGCAAAGAGTCGGAGGTAAAGTCACGGTTGACGATACTATGGTTTACGAAAATGAGCAGCTGATAATCCAAGCATTAAAAACCTCTATCAGTTACTTGAATCTAACAGAGCTGTTCAATGATATGAGTTTGATCAACAAAACCATTGATTCTGCTTTGATTTTGACTCAACCTAGGTTGCCGCAAACTTCTGAGCAAGCACAACAGGTTAATATACCCGCTGCTGCTTCGAACAACAAGAACAAGAACAAAAAAATGGCAAACACTATTTCATTTGCAGATTTACTCTCTCATCAACATTTGTTCATTATTAATCCATCAAAAAAAAAGTTAGACATTTTAAGAGACTTCTTCTCTGTAATTTTAACTAAATGCCTGTTGACTTCTTCTAAACAGGCCGAAATCTTAAGATTCATGATCTTGGATGCTGTTAAGAACAAAAAGTCTTTGAATTCTGGTTTAGCTGACTCTGACAATGCCAAACTGATTGAGCTATTGGAATCAGCTTTACTGTTCCCTGGTTACAGTGATACGAGTGTCTCAGTTCTACCAATGATTTCAAACTTGATTGGCTCTCAGAGCCAATTAACGAGCGTTTTGACTAACCCTAGATTCCCATTACTTCCAATCAGAGTTAAGAATGCACCAGTCATGGCTGAATACGAACAAGAATTTGCAGAACAAGAAGCTGAATGCGAAGCTATTGAGGTTGGTGAAAACCATGCGAAGCATGCTTCAGAAGGACAGGGCGACAAGGTTAATGCTCAAATTAAAAAGAGAAAGCTCCAAGAGAAGGAACAAATTAGTAAAGATCAGGAAGACTCGATCTTTAAGCCTGTTGGTGAAACTGAAGTTATTGCTCCAATTGAAATCAGCACTACTAGAGACATTGAAATGGTGGATAATGTTGTTATTCCAAAGGAAGATGTCACCATTATTGCTCCTTCTCCTGTTCCAGAAGTTGAAGATGCTGATGACTCTGATATAGGTTCCGACTTTGAAATCCCTGAAATTGATGCCGGTGACGATGAAGATGATGAATAGAGATTACAAATGTAAGCTAGTATTTCTGAATCCACACAATTGGTATGTAATATATCATTTTATATAAAGATAGTCAATGGATGATAAAATTCAAAAATTTATTTGATCGTACGGAGAGTTTGTGAAGATAAAGAAAAAAGTACTAAACAATCCGTTGTTTCTTGTAGCTATTATATCAATATAGCAAATCTTATACAGATTAAAGAGCTGGGGAAACTATCTTTTTATACCAAAAGATAAAAATGTGACTCAGTTGAGAAACGGCTCTTGAAATCCACCTTGATCTGCAACATAACATCTACAACATCTATAGAAAGAATGAAAGGAAAGCTAAAACCGGCCAAAAAATACTAAGTTAAAAAGAGATTTATATAGTAGTGTATAAAATTGGTGCTAATTTGAGTGGAGTAGTATTTAACAATTAGTCAGGTTAACTTGGTAGATCTTTACCTATGAAAACAGCTGTCATCACCTAATGAGATCTGATTCATAAAAAAATATCTATAGCGTGGTGATCAATTGTATTTTGAACAATCCTCGAAGTAATTAGTTTTTGTGGTATTAACCTTCAGAGTTTGTACGATGTAAAGTGGGGTCAGAAAGTTCTTCAAGCGTCTTAGAACATCAAAGATGTTGTAACAAGTTAAAGGTTGCGCCAAACGCCATCATCCATGTTAACCCTGAGGTGTCCTACTTAAAGGATCCTCCTTTCTCCACCGAAATGAAGAGGGAAAAGGATGTGTTAACAAACAACGCATGGTTTTCATCATGTCTTAGTAAAAACTAGGAAGGATATACAAAGAAAGGAGGAAAACCAAAAGGTCAAGAACAAAGAGGTTAACTTCAAGTCGAAGAGAACATCATCCTTATAAATGAAAATTTTTATAGTCCAAGAATGGTTGCGGGGCCCTGGTGCAAGGATTAGTGGATTATCTATTTTAAACGGCTGTGCAAAGATATCTAAAAAAAATGTTTCGGAAAATTTTTCGAAATTGTTGCTTACTGGGGTGATGTTTTATAAGGGTATATCAGGGTTTATGAATGCAAACAGACAGCATATACCTTGTATAAACTCATTGACTCTCATATAATACTCGAAAAATCCCGTAGTATTAATATTTTAAATGATGGGTCCGAAAAGACAAGCAGGTGCCGCCAAGAAACCTTCACGCAAGAAGCAAAAGAAGGACAATCCAACCACCCAGATCCAACCTTTATCAACTGAACAGATCAAAATATACCAATCTCAAATAGCCCAATCCCCCAAATACTATAACAACATAGCTATATTACTAAGCCAATATCAATCCATTTACGTAAACTACGAGTTAGGTACCAACGATGAAAATGTGGATTTAGTAGCTAGATTCCTATCACTGACATTATTCAAAATCTTCAAAAGGCTGATTTCAAATGGTGATTTCAAAGTTTCAAAGAAAGAAAACGAACAAAAGAGGACTGTTGTGAAATGGCTAAAGTCCAAATACGAGGTGTTCAAGAACACTTTATTTAAAATGTGGACTTTGGATGTGGAATCGGAAGGTTTATATTCGTTCAAGGTTGATATTTTGGATCTACTGATTAAACTCTTGAACGTTGAAAGTCAACATTTAGGACCAAATGCTGGTGAGCCATACTTCCCTAGCAGCTTATACAGATCAATTTTAACTAATTTATTACAAACCGGTAGCTTAACAGACATTTTGTCTGGTGATGCTACCATCAACAATTTCTTAATTTTGGAATTCCAGGAATCTTATTTTAATAAGTACTGGGACCTGAAGTACTTCTTCTTTAATGAACTGTTACAGATTGTCAATGAACTCTCTGAGACAGCTATGGTTGAAGAAAGACAACTATTTTTTTCGAATGTTTTAACCATCCTAAAGCAATCTCCAATATACGATGAAAAGACACTTGATGAAATGACAGCAGTTAATTTCATCTCCAATCCCCCATTGAAAACAATCTCAAACATAACTCAATTTAATTCCAACTTCGAAAAATCATGGCTGCAGTTAATGAACTTGCCATTACTAGCCGAACAATACAAATCAATTCTATTAATACTCCACAAGAGAATAATACCGTACTGTAATAACCCGACAAAGCTTATGGACTTCTTAACCGAATCATACAACATGGGTTTTGAGTCAAAAGATATCAGTATTTCGATTTTATCATTGAACGGGTTATGGGAACTAATGAAAGGTTACAATTTGGAATACCCAGATTTCTTCACCAAACTATACGCTATCCTTACGCCAGATTTATTGCATTTAAGTTACAAATCCAGATTTTTAAGATTGCTTGACATTTTCATGTCCTCTACGCATTTATCATCGGCCATTGTTGCTTCATTTATTAAAAGATTTTCAAGGCTTTCGTTAACTGCTCCGCCATCAGGTATAGTTTGCGTCATACCATTCATATATAACTTATTAAAGAGACATCCAACATGTATGTTATTGATACATTCTTCCTCTACATCTTTAGAAGACGCAGATTACCAAGACCCATTCCACGATAACGAAACTGACCCTTCCAAGACCGACGCCATCAACTCATCATTATGGGAATTGGAATCAATGATTCAGCATTATCATCCTAACGTTGCTTCTTTGGCCAAAATCTTTACACAGCCATTCAACAAATATAGTTACAACATTGAAGATTTCTTGGATTGGAGTTACGGAAAATTGTTAGAAAGCGAACTTAATAAGAGATTCAAGGGTGAATTGAGTGTTGAGTTCGAAAGATGGGATAAATTGTTAGGTAAAGAGGGTTATCTTGCTGACTACGACTTTTGATATACTTATCCTAATTTCGCAAAGAAGACAACCTGTATAGAAAAAAATATTCATGATGAACCGTTAGAATAATTTAAGCCCCTATATAAAAAGAATATTAATACACACTATGCTGTCAATTTCTTGGATTCTAGTTTCAGGCAGAAATCAACAGTATACTCGTAGCACCACAAACTAATCGCCGTCGCAGGTGCCGTCTTCACAATAGCCGGCGTTAAACCGTGATAAAACCCAAGCACACCTTCTTTTTTCAAAATCCGCAATGCCATCTCGCTGGAAGACACTTCTGTCGACATCTGCCTTCTTCTCCTTAATAAATCCAGCGGATATATGAAAAACTTTGAAAAGGCGCCAGCAATAAGTCCACAACTCGGACCCATCATTGTACCTTCTGTAAGATCCTTCAAATATGTATAAGAACCAAAAGAAATACCCATTGAAAGTGCAACGTATGTCATTGATATCGAAACGCCTCCAAAATAGCCAGTCGGTCCTTCCAACTTATAAATTTTCTTGATCTCTCCGAGAACTGAATTAAACTTGGGGCTTTCGTTAGACGCAAGCCGTGTTCTCAACACATCAAAGGGATAAGAAACTGTTGTGGAAATACAACCAGCAAGTGACCCAACCATTAAAGAATGTAGAGAATTAGGAACTGATAAGTAATACTTTTTTTCAAGTTCGGAAAATGCTGTATTTAATGAAGAATATGTTGTGAATTGTGTAGCACCATACATGAGATACATTATCTCAGCTGGAATGTTTCCCTTCCAAAGTGATCGTATACCTTCATTTTTCACAATTCTGGTGAGCGTGTCTATGACGCCTTTGTATTTGGTTGGGTCATTTTGAAGTTGTAATCTTATTTTTATAATATCTATTGGAGCAATGACAAATCTGGCAACAAGTCCTGATATAGAACCTCCTATTACTGATACATGGGTGGGTATTTCTGCGCCTTGTCTCACGTTACTTTCTGACATTTCAAGTGCTGTTACTCAATGCGTATTTTTATATAATCTATAATCTATATCTGGCCAATTGGAATAATTTGAAGGTTAAATAGTTTTAGAACGCTTTATCACCACTAAGCATGTTTAAAGTTTATACCTTGAGGTAAAATTTGTTGAAATTACAGAATTGTGCAGAAGGGAATATTTTTTTCTTTGAGATCCCCGGAGAAAAATCAAGGCGGAATCGCACTCCGAGTTCTGCGGAGAGCTACAACGAGTCTTATTTGATGGACAAGATATATATCAAATACATAAGAATATAAAAATACAGTATGAAGAAAAATAACAAGCAGCATCTTCGTATTGACACTTACTAAAAAATAATGGAAATATCACCATTCGCTTTCCAACTTTTGCTGCTCTAAGATAGCAGCTTTAGTCTCCTCGTCAACAATCCCATCAAAGAACTCCAATGGAACATCAATCAATCCAGTCTTAATCACAAGATTATCCTTCAAAGTGGTATCAAAGATCAGCTTCTTCTTAACATCTGGATCCACAACTCTATCAATCTTGGCGACTGCAAATTTGGTAGGTTGTGTTATATCAGGAACAAAATGAACTCCAGTGTAAGGATCTCTAACCAACTTACTGTTGAGCACATCGAGTCTGTCATATAGAAGCATTGAATCAAATTGTCTTACTTTAACAGCCTGGTCATAAATCCAAGTGTCTTCTGGATTTCCAGAAATTAATGAGCTGTCAAGAGTCTGAGAGCTGTATGGGCCGGAACCATTTCCAAATTTCTTACCCAATTCTGAAGAGGCCGATTGCGTTAGATGATATTCAACTGGTACCACGGCAGGTGCGCCGACGCTTCCACCTTCTTCACGAGCTTTGGCTTCTTGATAATCGTCTGTGATTTGTTTACCCTTGATAATGATCTTAGCACCAAACTCTTTATATATGGATCTAGCAGCCACCAGATAGATAGTTCTAGTTTTGTATGAACTTGATAGAAGTCCTCTTGAAATGAGATCAACTTTTTCTTCGTCGTTAATGATAACTTTGTATAATTTCTTATGTTTTTGGAACAAAAAGTACGAATCTCTGTATCCGACAAATCTGGCAGCCTCTGTAGCAATCATGTAGAGTTTGTCACCTCTACCAGCAATGGTGAATGTTTTACATTTGAATTGTCTTCCACCCTGTAACACACCGTTTTTGTCAATTTTAGTTTCACCTGCCGGATCATCTTCCGTCACGACTTGATCTTCTTCAATGACAATTGGCTTACCATTTTCATCAAGAGGTAATGGTTTAGCTTTTTTTGATGATTTCTCAACGTAAGGCTCTTCTTCCGTTTTACGTTTTTTGTTTCCTGATCCTCTTGATCTTGACGCTCTCGATTGGACGTCATTGGCCTGTTCTTCTTCTTCTTCTTCCGCATCTGCTTCTTCGTCTGCGCCAGCTTTACTATCATCAGCATCCTTGTTCTCTTCTTCATCATCTTCGTCATCATTTTGGTTTGTTATGGATGTATCCTTTTCCTCTTCATAATCGTCATCTTCTTCTTCTTCATCCTTTATTTCACCCTCAGGAAAAACTTCCTCATCCTCAGCTTCTGCAACAGTTTCAACCTCATCAGCCATTATTGAATCGTCTTCTTCGGGCTCAGTATGTTGCGATCTTGTACTTCTTAAAGCCTTTTGGGTTCTTCTCCGACTTGTTCTATTCAACGCCATTTTAGCATATGTTTTTGTGAGGGGATGGTAATATGTTAGAACACCAAATGTTACGCTTTGATTGTCTATAAATTTATATCTGAGCTGTTATGAACGTAAATATAGATATTGAAG
Organism: Ogataea methanolica; assembly: GCA_001600755.1. Classification (NCBI taxonomy): domain Eukaryota; kingdom Fungi; phylum Ascomycota; class Pichiomycetes; order Pichiales; family Pichiaceae; genus Ogataea; species Ogataea methanolica. Next base: position 1,455,927 of record BCKW01000004.1, read on the forward strand.
CATGTATACACGATGGGACTTGATGACAACCCTCCTGGTCTAGTATAAGGTATACGACTGGCCAAATCAAGGCCTGATCAAACAATTGCACACAGACGAAACGTCGTGTCTCTTAGGACTGGCACCGGGTAAAATTCTCGTTATGACACGAGTTCTGATGTAAAATGGAAATCAAGCCATTAAACGCTGGAAAATTTTCTTTGCGTGTGCATCAGTATAAAAAGAAGCAATGTGTCCTGAACAGCTTCTACTAACTGTCGACTACATTGAGAAGATAATCTCTTTTGATTTCTCTCCTCTTCCTAATTTGTTTACCAAACAGGATTTGCATCATACAAACATAGACACTGAGGATTGGAAGGATCGGAGTGAAGGGTTATACCACTGTTCCTTTGTTTTTGTTGGTTTTCAATTCAAACAGTTGAATGGTGCCTTTGTTTTACATGCTTTGATTTAGTACGATCTCTGGTTTCGCCCAATTTTAGTTTGATACGTTGTTAATTTAAAAGAAATACTCGATTGTTTTCTAAAAAGTGCCTTCCGAGACACTATGGGACTATTACGGGCAATGTTTTATTGTCATTTTGTATTAGTTTCGTCTAATGGGAGGCATTATGATGGTGTATTGCAGTGGTGTATTTATCCGAGAGAAACGCTCTCCCGATTTTATCGCATTTAATTACCCAGTTTATTACAGTGCTTCATGCTCGGGATATATTTATTTATGCCGTAAAGTTTATACCTTGAACGAACACAAGAAAAAGCTACATTCAACAGGGATTACAATTGAAAGATTCCTGGTCGCTTTTGTTTGGATTCTAAATATGTTGTACGGCCAACGTATCGTGATGCAAATTATGTCCTCCATATACTATTAGTGTGACAAGGAGTAGTCGCTGAAGGGCAGGACCAAGTAGAATGAATTGCTTTTAAAGATCCTCTGATTGAAAATAAATTGAATTGAACCCTGTCCTTTTGTTTACTGCAAGAGACTGACTGACCAGTTCACAAAAAAAGGCTATACAACAACAGCCTGTTTGTCGTAGTTAAAGTCTGTCTGCTAGATATAAGTACGTGCATGGGAATGTCTCTCAAGTGCTTCGTAACCCAAGAAGCACACCGCGGATAGATCTCATTTCGACTCTGGGGGGATTGAAATGACAGCTTTGGATCCTGGATAGCTAATCGTTTATAAAGAACAATACCATCCATCTATCGTTATAAACCACTTATTATCTAGTTCGTCTCATTGATCTGATGGCTATACAAGTGTGTGATTGAAGTTAAGAAACATACTTCATCCACTTATGTATCCAACACTTAGCCCCAGCATAATTCTTCCGCAAATTTCCTCATCTCTGAAAATTTTTCACTGGTGCCGCTGTCTTGTGCCTTTTCTGCCCCAGTGTCTCTCAAAAACCCGCCCGGTAGCCTACCACGGGCGCATTCCCAGTTTTCTTGGTCCCATGAACTTCTAATCTCCTTCAAAAAAAAATATTTCCAATCTTTTTCATTCTATGATTAAGAAATTTATCCCAGGTTCTTTTCTTAAAGCCTTCTTGTCTTGTTCATTACTTGGAGAAATCAGCTACTTTGTATTGTTCAACGCAAAACCCGTTATAAATCAAAAATCAAGTAACAAACAAAAAAGATATCTTGTTACATTAATCAACTATCACTCAACCCGAACAATATTGTGTCTTGATTACCACTAATAAACCCACAAGAGGAATATCGTCTGTTTAATAAGTCGGATCGATCAAGTGCCTCATCATACATCATAGCCATTCTTCAAAGGTTCAAGTACACTCAATCATTCAATTTAGAAGAATTTGCGTGACTTCAAACTTATAATAGAAGGTTGATCTCTCTTTTTTTAACCCACTAGTTAACCACATTCTTTTATGCCTGTAGAACTAGCTTTTAGATTTAACAGACCTGCAAAACCAAGATAACATATCTATAAAGCTTTAAATCTTACAAAATCAAGAATCCAGTTTCAATTTGAATACATTTGTTTATTCATCATTACTTAAAAAATAAGAAATCGTTTGGGGTTTTTTTATTGTAAAGCTAGAACTAATAACAAATACCATAGTCATCGGCTTAAAATCTTTACAAGTTTTTTTTTCGTTTGTGTGTCAACTATTCTTTGAATTCTTCCAATTATTTTCGAGATAGTTTCAAAAATCAAAGTTAGAAAAAAAAAGACAATAGCAATACTTTTATCATAACAATGTCTCCAACTTCAACTAGTCACGAATCGCAACAGTTAACATCTGGCTTCAGTCCAGAACCTGATTTCATTAACCATGATTTATCCGTGTCCCTAGATTCTACAGATGCATTCGAAGGTCCTGAAAAATTACTTGAAATTTGGTTTGCGCCTTCGTCATCAGTTGAATCAGTTACATCGGTCTTTGATGAAACGACCAATGGGTTAAGAAAGATTCCTTTGTCAGGACTTGAAGAAATGTTAGACTTGGTCAGCTGTAAAATCTTATCCAAGATATCAACCCGTGAAATGGATGCATACCTATTATCAGAATCTTCGCTGTTTGTGTACCCACATAAGATGATTTTGAAGACTTGTGGTACAACTACAACATTGTTCTGCTTAGGTAAATTGTTAGAATTAATTAACGAATTCTGCGGTTACAAATACGAAGATTTAGCTAACATTTATAGAATCTTTTATTCAAGAAGATCGTACATGTTCCCTGATAAGCAGAATGAAATTCATCAACATTGGGATAACGAGTTGGATTGGTTGAACAAGTACTTCCATAACGAAACTTCTAAAGCATACGTCGTTGGTGACATCTCAAAAGATCATTGGTATCTATACTTGAATGGCTCTTTCGTTGATTCCGAACTAGTCTCCAACTGTATGCATGGCTTCCCTGTCACATCTGCTAATGGAGACATGTATCCATTATCACCAGTCAGATCCAACTCTTCACAAGCTCCCACGCCTGTAACCAGCCGCTCAACTGCCACGACCGATGGAGCCATTAGCAGCGGATCCGACGCTAATTCATTCGATCAGACATTTGAACTATTAATGACCGAGCTAGATCCACGAACAGCTGCAAACTTCCAATTATCAAAACATCAGAACGAGTTCCCAAACATGAACCCGGCGACCGAAGATTACGGACATTTACTAGGTCACAAAATGATGGAATCGACAGGTCTTGATTCGGTTATCACTAGCCTCGACAATAAAGGGATTAAAGCCAAACATGATGCATTTGCATTCACCCCTTGTGGATTCAGTTCAAACTCTATCTTAAACAACGAATATTACTATACGTTACATATAACACCAGAAGTTGGCTGGTCATACGCTTCTTTTGAGTCAAATTATCCTGGTGTTTCCAAGGTTGAATTGTTGCGCAATGTTATTAATGTTATGAAACCGGGGAAGTTTAGTTTAGTTTTGGTTGAAGAAGGTTGCCTAGATGGAGATGGTACTTGTTTTGAAGAATTGAAAAATTACGATGTTGATGGGTATCAAAGAATCGATAAGATTGTTTATGACTTGCAATTCAATTATAGATTACTATACTCTTTCTTCGAAAAAGTTAGAGTCTGAATATTATTCATCCGATATTTTGCCTATTTATGAATTACTTGAATTTTTTTTCCACGCTCTTCTACTTGCGTCTTCTTTCTTTCTTTCAACTCCTATTTGTTTTTATTATTGAATGCTCTCTCGCCTTTACAAAAATCTATATATATATAAGCTAATTTTAGTTTCCTTTAGCTGATTCAAAAGAGATAGCATTGTAATCTGTAAAAGGTAAGCCGTAATTTGCCAACCATATAGTCACCGTGTTTGAACCGCGCACAACATGCATATCCAAAAGATTAACTCCCTACGCAATCAACAAGTATGGGTCATTAGTCGGATATAACCACTTGATACCAATCGCCACCTTCAAATTTTACAATTGACTGTGATATACATTATCAGTATTGAGTATAATCTTTCTTGTTTTCTTATATTATACACGATATATTCCTGAAAATTTAACCTTGATACTTATATTCAGTGGTACATTGCAGAATGCATGGCTGCGAAAAATGATTCGTGTTATATGTATGTAATAAAGTTCTCGCTGCTGTGTACCAAGGAAGATTTAGAATAATCTCCAATTGCGTGTGCATGATTGATTTCCTTACATGTACGTAATGCTAATGTTACTGCCTAATGCCACTTACAGCACTATCATTCCCTTGTCTAATGCATCCGGTGCCTATAGAAAGGGCTTTCTGAAGGTATAATCTAACAGGTCAATCATAGTTTGGATCCTGAATACACTTAGAGTTGGTGAAAAATAGTTGAAACTACGAACGGCAAGGCACGTAGGAGAACATGTGCAAGGTAACTCTAGGTATGAGTAATTCAAACCAGGGAAAGAGGTAAAGACAGGGGACGTGGAAGTGAGTCTTGCTTGTCTGTTGATAAGAATATCATAAATTACTTTGTTGTTAGTGCATTGTACATGCTAAAATGATGCTCATCAATGAAAACTTGCCCATAAACTGAAGATTGAACAAAGAAATGTCTAGTCAGAGATTTGATCCAAAATTCTTGGGCCGGACGAATGTACTGAGATCATAATAAAGTTAAAGATAAGGAATGGTAATTTTTAGAAGACGTTATTGAACAAAGATTTAAATCTAAACTAACCAACTCTAGACTCTAGAAAGAAAATACCGATAATTCAGCTTCCCTAAATATTCCAAAGCATCTAGAGCATAAGGTTGTGACGACGGCGTATTCTTGGAAACTATCTACAGCTGCGCAAGAATTCTTAAACTTGGTTATACTTTCTGACACGGCGATCTGCCGTCAGTATAGTAAATTAATCAAATTTAATCCCCCTCAAGTACAGTGTTTTTTCTACTTTTGAAACCAGACTGTAAACTTGACGTGTAAACCCTATCTAAAATATTGAGCCAGACTTATTAGCCAACTTTCCAAAAATAACCCCCACAGATTTCATTTTCGCATTTCGAATATCCTTTACCTCCTAATACTTCAGAACTCCTAATACTTCAGAAACGTAGTTCCTCAAACTGACTTTCATAGCCTCTTTGTGGGGGTTTTGGTAAAACAGATGCCTGTATGCCAACCAGCATCACAGTTGTATGCTGAAAGATTCACCAGAAGGGCAGAGGAGGCACCGCTCGCACGACTTGTAAGTTTTTCTTTGCTGCTAAACTTAGAAGAGACATATGTACAAGCAACAGATAGCCCAAGCAAGTAAAATAGGAAGGTAATTATAATTGATTGGTTGATAGGCGGCTAGACGATTAAGGCACATCGTGCAAATAATTTAGGATCTGGCATTACATATATTAGTGTCTCTTATAATTTGGGGTTAGCCTGCACAATACAGAGATGCATTTGTGCATGCTTTTTTTCTTTTCCAGTCATGAGACCAGGAAGTAAGGCAGGGCTTCAAAGAGATTGGAATAAATATGCATCTGATCCATGTATATGAAGCATATCTACACAGTCCAGCATTTCACATAAGGATCAACTGTTTAGCAATTTGCCTGAATATATTCATAAGTGGTGGCTCGATTGTTTAATTTGAGAGTTTGGTGAAGCCAGAGTGGTTATTCTGGGTTACCTCCATGCTTGTGTTTTTCCAACATATAACCCCCAAAATAGAATAAACCGTCTAATATTGAATTTTTGAGTTATCTTCGAGTATAATATTAATCGTAATTATATATATATATAGTAGTATATTTACATATTTGCATGTGTATGGTGATTTAGGATATCCCAAGCTTCCAACTGATCTATTGGTATTTTCAGGCATGAGGTAAAACTACTCCAGTTACATGGGGTACCTGAGAGGTTCCGAGGTCGAAGTCACAGCGCATCAAGAACTTCGGCGTGAATCGAACTTAGGGCTCAGTTTCCTGTTACCCCAATTTTACAAAATATTTCAATATAATCTGCGCTGTTGATTGAGATCTAAGACTTCAGATTCTTACTCAGTAAGAACTTCTAAATCTTTAAAATCTGCATTTGAATCTACGAGATGCTCATTTTGATTGTTTCGAATATTATTAGCGTTAATAGTTAATGCATATTTGTATATAGATATATATATGGCTGTACCACATCTATCTAATCATCCATTCTCTCGCATCTCATTCTTACAGTTATTCATTTACTGTGGAGCTTCAAGTTGCTGGCATTTCTGTGGACTGGGGACAGCCAGCCAGCCGTGCTTGCTGCTAGTGATGTAGTTTAGCTAATTAGCTCGTCGAGGAAAATGGGAAACCACACGGGGTAGCATACATATATGGTGGGAATACTGCAAGGCGGGTCTTTGTGAATGCACATGGGTGGACCTGATTGAAAAAATTGTAATCGCGTCCATATGCGCTTTTTACAAACGCAGGCACCATTGCACAATTAGAAGACTGTTCCAAACCAATCCTGTGCTATACATATATATACATGTAAGTATAAGCTAAACCAATCCCTTTATTTACAATTACCTGCACGATTACCTTCCAAACGTACAGGCTATATTCTATCTTCAGTATTAAGCAAAATAATAGCTGCTATTGGATCAGTATTGGTATCCAAAGTGTCCTCAATTGTTGACAGAAACGGTGACGTGCCTAATGACAGATATAGTTCGCTGCATTTATCTTGCTAATCTTGATCCCCTGCTGTAATGTTAAGAGTGCAAAGGCCCTGACCTCTCTCTCCATATATGAAAGCAAAATTGCAAGGGAATGAAATACTATTTGTCAGTGAGAAGAGTAGCCGCTAAGCTAGTTACTTTTTTCTACTCTTGGTCCTTCTAGCCCATCATCCAAGTGTAGAGCTTCTTCTAATCGATCATAAAATGTCATCATATTGCTCTGTTTAGCAATAGTACTGCGTTACTGATGTCTACTATATGTTTTGAGAGTGGTTGAGTTAGGTCTGGTTATGCATTTTGCAGGGGATCCTTGAAGTATGCGTTATTGTTAAAAAAAATGGCGAACCAGAATATTTATCTCCCAGCTCCGCTTCACAGATGTATGTAAAATGATAGAAGTTTTGTCAGGGATCAAGGGCTGCTTGGATCCGCCCTCCCCTTATGTTGCCTGTGACGGTGACCCCACAGACCACACACGTTGTAAGTTGCCACAACATAAATGCATAGAGGAAGAAAGAATGGCGTGCGCTAAAGAAAAATTATCAGATATCTGATGATATCCATTGTTCATTACGGATTACCTATGAAGCTGCAATGCTCACAAACCAATGTAGACTCACAGCATGAACCCATAGAGGTTATTGCCGCCTAGGGTCTTGTTCCCTACTTTCCGCAACTGTCAAATTGAAACATCTAGTACCAGAACGAGGATTCAGAAGTTATCTATCAGAAATCTATAAAAATGGCACATTACACATGCCCTATATAGTAGTACACAGAATTATCCTTCTGTGTACAACAGGTGACGGAGCTGTATCGGTGTACATCTCCACCTGCAGTCGCTCTTCCGAGACAACCGCCCTAGGCCAAAGAATAGAAGGCGTACTGGAACCCCCCTCCCCCTCCCCCCAACCTCTCTCCCTAGCCACATCCGCGCGCCTGATAAACAAATTTAAAGCCCCCGTACATGCGCATACAGCGCACAGGTCACAGACCCACTGCACAGGCCACAATAATGCCCAATGCCAGATGTAGGCAAGCTGATCACCAAATCGATGAATAGGTTGTTTGTCCATTTCTGTTGCCATTTCCAAACGAGAAAAAGTGCTTCATACAATATCCTTCCATCTAGGCAGCCTAATAATGTACATTTCTTTTCCTCTTTCTTCCTTGTTTTCTTGTTTTCTCTCATCCTGCTGAATGAAAGCTGAACATCTGGCATACTTCCTAATCTTTGCTGTCGATCTTCGAAAACATTAACCTCAGTTGATACCTTCACCTTTCGTTTAAAATATCAATTTATCTACACATAATTCTTATTTATTCAGAAGCAACATTCAAAATTCAAAACAATAAAGCTAGATAATTCAGTCCTGTTTTGATTTTCTGTTTGAACTAGTATTTGCACCATCAAATGTCTTCCTCTGATCCCCATTCCTCTTCTAACATCAATCAACAAACTGGTGTTCAGCCAACTTCAGATTACTCTTCTGGCTCTATTCCTCCACTTGCTTCATCTAGTCAATACCAATCATCTACGAATCAAATGTACTCAGCACCACATTACCAATATGGCACTAATCCTGCTTATAGTAACCCAGTTTCTACAAGTCAACAAGCTAATACCAGACCTTATGAATATAGTAACCACTATCAACAACCTCAAGCCCAGCAAACTACTGGAGGTGGTCTTGCAGGAACTGCTACTTCTACAACAATGAACCAACAGTATGCTGTCCCTTCATATAGCAATACCCAATACCCTTATCAACATCATCCCGAGAACGATTATCAACAACAACAACAACAGCAACCTCAACAACCTGGTCAAATTCAGTATCAACAAACTACTCAACAACCATACGGCGGTGCTTACTCCAGTTATTATTCTCAACCTGGGTATCAGCAACAAGCACAGCAGCAGCCACAGGGTACAGGTACATATGGTGGTTCCTCTTATAGAGGTTACCAAACAGCTACTGGATATCCAATTTATGGTGCCCCAAGCGTTTACCCACAGCCAGGTTTGCAACAGCAACCATCAGGTGCGGGAAGTGTTGCAGGGTCTGTTTCTGCTCCACTCCCTTTAACTGCTACACAATCTATTCCAGGTGGTTCGTCTACTTCATCTTCCAAGGCCCGGGCTACTTCTAACTCGTCTTCTACAAAGGCCAGTACAACTGTTAATAACTATCCAGCAGTGAGTCCTTCCATTGGACAAATTCAACCTCCTGGTATTCGACCAAAGATCACCACAACTATGTGGGAAGATGAAAAGACTCTCTGTTACCAGGTTGAGGCCAATAACGTTTCAGTTGTCAGAAGAGCTGATAATAATATGATTAATGGTACAAAACTGTTGAACGTTGCTAAGATGACTAGAGGACGTCGAGATGGAATTTTAAAATCGGAAAAAACTAGACACGTTGTTAAAATAGGTTCTATGCATTTGAAAGGTGTTTGGATTCCATTCGAACGTGCATTAGCTATGGCTCAAAGAGAAGAGATTGTTGATATGTTGTATCCATTGTTTGTGAAGGATATCAAAAAAGTGATTCAACAAGGTACTCCAACGAACCAAGTTGGTCAAATGACTCTTTCATCTAAGTCAGCTGCTGGCTCGGCCAGCTCGGCCACAGGCACTAAAGCCAGCAAGCTCTCTAACGCGGCATCTATACCAACAGCTAGCACATCTTCTTCCATTCCTGCAACCGTTCCGTCAACTCAACAGCAACAACAACAACCAAATTACTACTACTCATCATCAGCAGATACTGCTGGTGGTTCACAACAGCCACAAGGACAGCCGGCTAGCAACTCATATTACTACAGTGGCTACTATGGTCAACCACAAGGTGGTGCTGTTAGTGGAGGTCAGCAACCGTATCAAAGTAACTACCGATATGGTACCTCATCTTCTGTACCATCTGGCAGCAATGGGCATCTGGCTGGCGGATCTTCGTCTGGTGCAGGTCAAGATCAAAAATAATAAGGCTGTGATTCAGGGCAGTCTTCTCAAACTCTAATGAATAGGAGTTGATTCTGGGTACTGACTTTTTCGGGGTTTCCATTTCTGATTTTCTGATTTTTGGCTTATATGAAACCAAAAAAAAGAGGATGAATGTTCTTTTCACACCAAAGCATATCCTGTGTTTCTCTTCTTCTTCTTTTCTTTTTGCGACTGACTTCCTCAAGTCGATATGCTAGTATTTTTAGTTTTCTTTTTTGCGATTTTCGTCTGTGTGTGTATTTTCTTCACTTTCTATCTTTGTTCCCCCTTCTTTAAGTGTAATTTTCTGATTTTATAATCTTATGTGCTTTTTTATATTTTGCAAGTCTTACTTTGTGATATTATTATTCTTTGCTTAAATAAACATAAATGACCTGACTATTAACGTCTTGTTAGAGTTCTTCTGTACTATACTTGTAAATGTTGCATCATTAATAGCAGGATTTCACTTCTTGAGGAATCTATCTAATAACACACAATCTAACTCTTTAGCCGTTCTACTAATGGTATTCATAGGAGTTTCTAGCTGACTACAAATTCCCGTATGTTAGAAACATGAGGAATCTATCCAACTTGCTCTGTCTGGATTAACTTTACCGTTACTAATTTTAGAACCCAGCGTAACTGGACTTTTAGATAGCAATGTCGTGGCTTATAAGCGGGTTATTTGCACTAGCACCAGAAAGTAAGGCTTCTTGGCTCTTGTGGTGAATAGATTCTTGGCATACATCTCTTCAATTTTGGCACTGAACCGTGGTTGAAATAAGTACACAGATCTGAAACCTACCAATACTGATGCTCCCAGTCAGGGATACGAATATTCAACAAGAGAAGTTTAATTTCTTCCCGGTACAACCTTACATTCATTATGAAACATCTTTATTGCCAACACAGCATCATTGACTTATGTTAATCTAATGGATATCATGTATTAACTGAGTTATAGCCTAAGGCTAATTTTTTATCCTTAGGCAGGTCCTACAGATACGTATAAAAAAATAAGCATGTTTGCCGCATGTGAGCTGGTGATGATGATGCATGATGAGGATGCAACACTATGCATCGTACATATTGAGAGCCATCAGGATGTGCCAACCGGCTCCTGATAAAATCATCACTTTATAACTTGTGCTTACATTTGAATAGGCTTTGAAACCGGTGAGGTTGTGGGCGTGAGATGCGTGTATACATTTGACTAGTGTCGTAAAATTCGGTTCTGTACGTATTTTCAAGGATTGCTTGAGTCTGCGAGAAACTGAGCGGATCTTACTAGTGAGTGAGATTGATGCCAAATTTTGTGTGCTAACTGGCCCCTCAGACAGTTTCTAAATCTGTGTTGTCTCAATAACTTTAATAATATGTGTGCATGGCGTGCTATATAGCTTTTTCATCAGCAATAAACCAAGAATTGTGAGGATGGATTATCTATAATATAGTATAGTATGCCAGACTTTGCATCTGTGGCTGTGGTCTGTTCAAATTAAGTGCCACAGTCTTAATATATATAATAGCATGGGTATCGAAGACTATTGTACAAGCCCACTTCACCATCTGCTAAAATAGTTTGCCTGCTTGAAGCTGTCATCAAAAGTTCTATTAGTCTATTCATAATAGTCTAGTATTTTATTACTTTCTGTTGCTCTTTGACTCAGGTGCAGACTAGAAAGTCTGTAGATTTGGTCAAATTGTTCTAATACACAAGTTAGCAACTTCATTAATTAATGTGATTATGATTAATTATGATTACATGATCATATATGCTTAGGACTTGCGACTAGATTAGAATTGGGTCAGGGAAGTACAGGAAGCATGCTTATCATTTGCTTTGTAACATGGGGATAAGTTGTAAGGCAACGAGAGGCCCAATTCAATCGTTTGGTTTAGTGCAGCTATCAAAACAGACTAAAGGAGCAACTCCCATAGCCATTTCGTTTCAAATTTTCCTATTCTACCTCATATTCTTTCCACTTGTCTGGTATAAGCGGTGGATACTTTCTGAGCAGTTTACGCAACTGCAGTTTCTGGGTCTTGATGGAGAGAGTATCCTCCTGGTCTGAAATTTTGCAGCAGCCCAATTTTAGCTCTGAGTTCGTTAGTCTGCCCTACGAAAATGGTAATCCTCATTCTATTTTCTTGAGATTCGATATACCTTCTTATTGTCCTTCAAAAACAACTCCTGTGGTGACTATTCAGGTGCCATTTTACAAGACTAAGAAGAATTTGCGATTTCTAGACAAAGAACCTCCTAAATCCACGCGTCGATAGACCTGGAACTTCCCGCGTCAATATAACGTGATAGTTCTGGGACTTCGACGTTACGGGATTCTTCCTATGACGATGACATAATCGGTTTGTAAGGTAATCGAAGGAAAACCGTACCGCCCCCATAGACATTCCTACTGCCACCATAGATTACGTTATATTTTTGTTCTATATAGTAAGTAAAACAATATCATGACATAATCACTCTTTCCCACCATATATTACCATTTACGTTAATTACTCCAGCAGCTGCTTAATTCATTACTACCACAACTACATTCTATCTTCCATTATAATATAAATATCTCTTTCTTCTTGTAATCTAATTCTTCATATGAATCTTTATCCTGTAGTAGAGTCACCAATATAGTAAGTCTTTGAGACCAGAGATGAGGCGGGGCAAAACTGATTATGTCATGGTGGTAGATAGTTTACTATATAATATGAGTGTAGTACGTAAATTTGTGGTGGCAGTAGGAAAGTCTATGGTGGCGGTAGGGTTTCCCGTAATCGAATATCTGAACATTTCTATTACTTTCTTAAAGAAGGGAAAAGAAGAGAGTAGTCAAGAAGCGAAGAGTTATACATAGAAAAATGATTCTTCCCATTCAAAAAGATAACTAGGAAATTCACCCACTATTTATTCACTTGTTTATCGGAATATGCTGAGGATACACATAAACCATTATATGATAATTTGTGTAACAGAGCCCACCTATACTACGGGAATCGATCAGGACAGACCGGCTTTTCCTAGGGACAGACCAGTGACATAATACTTACACAGCTACTATACCCGCGTGACATAATCAACTCTAAATTTCCCAAATTCCTCCACCTGAACAACAAACTGCAAACTCATGACATAAGCAATTCTTCCACCTCTGTTACCACACATTACCGCAACAGTTAAATTACTTGCTACTAGAGCAACTAAGTTCTACTCTCAACTACTATAGGGGTATCCCCTTGTAATCTGATTCTTTATCCTATCATGGTGCCACCCATGGAGCAAGTCTTTGGGAACAGAGACAAACTAGTTACTTCTGTACAGCGGCATGCCCTGTCTCACAGAATCCACGCTCCGGATTACATAACAGGTTGTGCGTGTATGAGACTTTCAAAAATTTTGATATTGATTATGTCATGAATATCTACCTTTTTATATGGCATTACGTAAATTTGGTCTGTCCCTAGGAAAAGCCGGTCTGTCCTGATCGATTCCCCTATACTACCATTAAAAATGATTATGTAATACCTTAGGCTGAGTAATCGGTGTAAAGGTTTGTCAGCAAACAAAGTTTCACGTCCCAAACTGTTGAAAAATTACAAACGGAATGTAATTATATGTTTAGCAAGACAATGATTAAGGTGAAGTCTAACCTGATGAACATCTTAAAAGACTATAAAATATCTATAGCCTGCGATATGCTAAAAACCAGGTTCTATAAATTAGTAGAAAACTACATAATTCTTAATAAACAGTGAAAAACTGTTAAATTTGATTAAGAAGAAAAGAGAGCAAGGAGAACTTAAATAAAAGCTATGTAGTATAAAGATTGTCAGAATAGCAACACTCTCACCGACCTATACACCTTCAAAAAGGATGAAACTCTGCAAACCAACAACCAGAGATTAAATTTGTACCCTTAATAATACTGTCAGAATTCACCACGCCATGCAATTCTCATCTGACATAAATTATGGCCACATGCTCCGCATTCGCCTCATATGACATATGGAATTTTGTAGCACCAAGAGAATATCTTCAATACAAACCACATTTCGCTAAAGGGGGTTTTTGTCTATTTAAGAGGGAAATATGAAATCCGTGCATGCCCCTTCTATAGTTCTTTTACCTTTCACTTAAGCAGGCTATGTTCACTGAAGCAACAAGTGTCTAGGTTAAAGTCCTTTCGACCATATACAAGGAATATAGCTTAGTTACCACATAATACAACCCTATTTCTCACATAGTTTGGTAGTTCACTCGTACAATAAGTTGGACAAATTATAAAGAATTTCCGGGAAAAATGTAAATTTCACATGTAATTCGGTACGGAATATAATTATTAAGAAATGCGATTGGACAGTATAAGAACAATATAATCATTATTCAAATTGATTTATAATCATCGGAGTTAACTAACAGAAACTTGCATTGGTTATTCATAGTATTTCATACTTTTAACTGAAAGTAGGATAATTGATTAGTTATAATGGTCGTGTAAATCTAATATAATTATCTAAAACATAAGTTAAATCCGACACAATAAATACTCCACATTCCAATTTTGGTCTTTAACTCCCATTTCGGGTTTAAGATGTCATTTCAGTCTTTGAAGCCCAACCTCACAACCCCGAAGCCTCTCTCTATAAATTCATCACTCATTGCCTGATAATTGCAGTGAGGTGACTTTCATATTATATTTGAATGTTTTTCTTCTTCACCTCCCCGGTTCCTATATATGTTCTGTTTAAGAACAATATTAACAAGTACTCTACTCAATTATAGCAAGAAAAACTTCTTAAAAGCCAGAAAGTTCCATCCAACTCCGACTAAAAGAATGGTTCATTACATCATTAACGAAGCTGATCCTAAAAATTCAGTATTAGAAGCTCCCTATATTGAGCTATATGCTGCTGCAAGCCCAAACAGCTTCAAAGTTCCTATTTTGCTAGAACTGCTTGGATTGGACTACCATGTTCGTAAAGTTGATCTCGGAAAGAAAGAACAGTTTGAGGATTGGTATGTTGCTTTAAACCCAAACAGCAAAGTTCCTTCATTAACTGATGTCAGTGCCGATGGTAGCGTCACACATATCAATGAAAGTGCTGCTGTCATGATATACCTTTGTGATAAATACGATAAAGATCGCAAGTTTAGTTATCCTCAGGGACACGACCTATACTATGTTCAGTTGGAATGGGTTTTCTTCCAAATGGCATTTTTAGGTCCAATGGGCAGCCAATTTGTTGCTTTCAGTAAGCTTGCTCCAGAAAAAATCGAATATGCTATTTCTCGTTATCGTAATGAAGTGATTAGATTATTGAAAGTTTTAGAAGCAAGGCTAGAGAAAACTAAAACTGGGTTTCTAGTTGCTGACAAGTTGAACATTGCAGATGTCATTTCATACCCATGGGTTTTCAGACTAGCTAAGCTCGGATTTGACGCAGAGATTTCTCAGTTACCAAGATTGACTCAATGGTTCGAAAATCTTTCAAAGATTGGAGCTTTCAGCAGAGGTTTAACTATTTTCGAATAAGAGTAACCTAAATTCGTACCTAAGTTCATAAGTTAGCCTTGGATTCCCAGAGATGTGTCTCATTCTAAGATATTTTTTTATGACGAGCAATGTCGGTCGAACTCTATTTATTTTCTTTGCTTTATTGTTTTGGCTATTTCATATATTTTAGCTACACTATAAATATACTTCAAATTGAAAAGGTGATCCTTAAAGGTTACCGTTACCCAGATCACAAACTATATTAAACTACCGGTCAGCGAAGTCTTTCCTTGACCTGTTGTAACACCTGATATAAAATTAGCCCAATCCAACCCAGCCTTCAATGCCTGAGTTACTGGATTATAGTAAACACTTTCGAATTTCTCAGTTTTGTTGAGGTTCTTGGGATTGTCCTGTTCAATCTGGAAATACCAGTAACCATCCTATTTTTTGGATAATTCAATGAATATCAGTGATATCAAAGATTTATCGTGATCTATTAATCCTTGCCTTCTTGTTAACCCAGTTGATGCCTCAATTATCGAAGATACCTGCTCAGCAGCTGATCTCTTTTGCTTTCCCTGCCTTTTGTCTTCAAATCAGAAGACGAGGAAGATGGCAACGATGCTGAATTCATTGAACTCATATATAGGGGAGAGGAGGTGATCATGAGAGGACTCCTTGCAGAATAAAGGAAAGCGGGTGCTTGTTGGAGAGCTAAATCTTTATATTATGGAATGTTTTGTCAATTGCGGATTTTGGGGAGATCTGAGGACTATATCCAAGTTTGAAGCAGCTTTACTATGTTTTCATTATTAAGATTCAGATAAAGAAAAGATGTGAGCAAAGCATTATTTTTAAAGAATAGAAATTTGTAGCTGACTGCCTGTTGATTATTTTACACAGTCTCCTAAAAACTTTTAATTCTGCATCCTTTGAGTCAAACAGGAGCTGAAACTGTATGGTTAGACAATAGGAAAGCTTTCATCTGCTTAAACCATAAAAAGTTCTTAGCATGAAAAGCATTCCTCTGATCAATTGCCTGGGTTGGGATTTGCTTTTGAGATCAGAAACTTCAATTTCTTCTAGAGATATGATCTCTCCGAGGCATAGCAGTAAGAATAAAACTTGCTTCTACTACAAATTGTTAGTTGCCTTTCCTTTTATTTTGGGTTGCGTTTTTCTTAGGCTTTACGGCGCTGTGAGCCGCTTCACTACTTTTATAGCATAGTCAAAGTAATTAGTTAATTTGCCTTGTCAAGCAGCAAAAGCGTACCGTATTCATTAGCTTTGTTCCAGTTTTAGCAATAAATTCGGCGATATGCTTTGCTTGATACAATCACGCCAGTTGCCTTCCTGAATTTTGGCTTCTCCTTATATTTGGATATAACCATTTTCGATCTGATTGTCTTGCTAATTATTTTAATTCCTTTGTAGAACTACACTCCATAGTAGATCCAATCACATTTAAAGTAAGTTCATATCGGCTTAAGGGGAATTGAGTATTCGGGAATCAGTCAGAACTGGTACATCTCAATATTGGGAGATACCGGAAGATGAACTCGGATAAGATTCTTTAATTGTCCAAGTGCTTAAGCTGATGTGCTTCTTTTATCAATTTAAGAGGTAAGACATTCGTCTATATTCACATCCTTAGTCTAATTAACTCTTCACTTTTGAAATTTAATACTTATCTTCTACCTTTCGGTTTATCTTTTATCTTTTATCCCTTGATCTCGCCAATGATTTGGCCATCGACTTGGTCAACAATCTTTTGAATTGTTTCTTTTTTGATTTTATTATATATGTTTCTGTATTTCACATATTTCTGTTTAGATTCTTTTCTTATCGGTTACATAGAAGGAACATCAATTAGAATACCAGACTTTTATTCCATCAGTAATAGAGATTACTGATTACTAAGCCTATTATCCTTAGTAATTTACCCTGCCTCATATTCATTGTCGAGAGGAGTTTTCTCTCGACGACTTTCCCAATAACCGGAAGGGTTTTTGGTTTGTATTAATTATGTATTTCTTATCTTTACGTATGTTAGTTAGAGCCTTTTTATCTTCTAAAAGACTCAGTCTTTTGAGAAGCTATACTCTCGCTTAAAGATACACATCTAAGCCGTATAATGGAATTAAGACTCGCCACTACTCAATGTAGAACCGCAGTAGATATGCTGACCATTAGGCCATCAGTTTTAAATAATTATTTAAACTTCACACCATTTGTAAGGTACTCATCCTTCTTTCACATCCTTATCCTACTTTCGTTACTACTTTCGGCCTACGGACTTTGATTACTAATTACTTGTTGTTGATCCTTTATTACTAATTATCTATTACTAATTATTCATTACTAATTCCTTACTAAAATTAGTAATCCCCTTTTATTGTTTTATCTTTTGAATTGTTCCCTTTTTGACCTTATTATATATTTTGTGTATTTTCCCTTATTTTGTTTAGATTCCTTTTCCTATCGATTTGATAGAAAGATCATCAAATAGAATATCAACTTTTTATTCTATCAGTTTTAAATAACTATCGAACCCTCTCAACCATTATACGATGCACGAGTAGCTCAGTGGTAGAGCAGCAGATTGCAAATCTGTTGGTCACCGGTTCGATCCCGGTCTCGGGCTTTTTTTTGTTTTATTTCCTTGGCCACTGTGAGTTGTTGTATGTTGACAGAATACATAGCAATGCTCATAAACTTTATAGCAGAAAGCTGCAAACAATGCTGAAGAGTTGTAGACGACAATGTCAATGGTGTTTTTAGTTTTTACCTGCTCCGTGATTTGGATTGGCCACGGCGGCAATACGGGGGAACTTGGCGGGATTGTGTGAGATAGTGAGGAACAACGCGGGTGGGTCACCTGATGATTTGCAAGTCGTAGAAGTTCGGGAGTTCCAGCTAAGGCCAAGTGGCAATAGATGGGGTTATTTTTTTCAACTTCAAGTTTTAGTTTGGCTTGAAGGGTTTGGTTCGGATTATTTCATGCTGAAAGTTCAAGGGGTTTTATGCGATCTGCAGAACGGATGGATCATGGGGTGTAAGTACATGTCCTATGGATATGGATAAACTTTATCCATGTGTATAAGCATAACAGCTGAAACGTCGAAGAGGGCTTTTTCGGAATGGAGAGTTTTTTTTTTTGAGTTCTCCGTGTCACGTGAATCCTTCTTGTACGGGATCGTCTTTCCTTTCGTCACAAACCGGGAAGAAAATGAGTCCCGTCAATTTTTGTCAGGATCTGGCTATATTTAGATAGGCTTAACAATAGAATATATTAATCTGATCTTCCGGAAGAAGAACTATTATGTAAACCTATATAAGA
>BCKW01000005.1:0-46471 GCA_001600755.1 Ogataea methanolica
AAAATAAGTTGTCCCACCTCATCAACCGAAGGAATTAATTAATGCTGTTAGGAAAAATGATCTAGGTACAAATAACCCGAGCAGGCAAAATCTGTCCCAGAAAATCATTCTCAGAGCATGGGCCTTTTTGTCCTCAGGAATTTACTGGATTGGTTGGATCAGCGGCAGAATTCACTGACTTGGTGTAGTTGAGTGCTTTGAGCTATGGCGGTGAATAGTGGCTGTCTGGGCCTCCCAGGAGAGAGATACTTCATATATCCTTCAACACTTTGCCCTTCAGGAATCGAATCTTTTTCTGGCAAAAAGAGGAACCGAAAAAGAGGTTTTGTGGGTATATCTCAGCACCTGGGGGCGCAAACAGGTTCAGACTTAAAACATAAACAACGTAAAGAGGGGTGAAAAACAGATGAAAAGCTGGAGAAAGTGAAGAAAAAAAACTAGGTTCGCACCTGGCCAAAAAAGCAGATACTAAAAGCTACTGCTTCCCTACCCTTTCTAAGTATGTATATGCCCTTGTGGGGTCGAATAAATATGGTGGTTCCACTGAGGTAAATAAAAGCTACAATACAACATACATATGAATAGTCTAACTTATTGGAAAGGTAAAAAAGCAGCCCTTTAAAATGAGTCGAGGATAGGTACACCAACACATCACTTCATGGTCACTCAAAGAATATCGATATCATTATTGCATCCGTTTAGTTAAACCAGTTAGAACTTAACATATCACCCACGAACAAGTGTACGCCAGCGTTATACAGGTGTCAACTCCTGCTATCAAATCTTCACCGTCACACCCAGGTTCGGTATATATCTCGAGTGTCAGACCATTACCATCGCAAGTTGCTCTGAAACTTTCAAGTAAACCCCAACCTGTACACTCTTACATTTGGTCAGAACCTTCTAGCGTTCCACGTGCGTAAGTGCAAGCTTCGTCATTGTGCGTTTGCATTCAAGGATCGACTAATCGTTTCGTTAGCTCTCAATGGTTTCATCGCCGCTGTTACTGGTAGTATCAATTTAAAGCGGCGGCACGTCTTGCCCTATAAAACTTTCTTCTTTCTTCCTTGCCGATCGGATTTGAGTTTGACGAAGCTGGAAGTGGAGTATAAGTAATCATATCACTTRCCCATTCGGTTATCTCAAGAGTGCAAGTAACTCCTTTAAACTCAAAGGTCACAGCAGTTGGAAGCTCAGCTGCTTGCACACCGAYCAGTAGTAATGTTAGTGGTACCAGAAATCTCACAAGACCAGGTCAGAATTAAATGGTGTACATATGCTCTCTTCTTAAACTGGTTTATAATGTGCTTTATGTCTTCGTGGATATGACGTCAATCTTTATATTGAATGGACAGGCTTCACACGGTGCAAAATGTAAGAGGAATGACGTAGGCTCAAGATAATGATATGAATGAGATAAGAAAAGGGTTTAATCACCACAGGTGATCCCTGAAACTACTAGGGTGTCGGATATTCCGAGATTTTTCCCCCACTCGTAAGTCGAATATGGTATTCAATAGATAAGTACATTTCCATTTTCCGTTTCTCCACAATTTCGGTTTGGACCTTGTGGGGTAATGGAGAAATTATTAAAAGCAACAAGAAGACTTTGGCTTCATAACAATAGCCGTTCGGGGCGGCGGAAAAACTACATATTCCGTTGATGCAGGGTATTCTTCCCCGCACTGCATCATTTTCGGGCCACAGTATTTTATTCATTAAAGTCCTCTGCCCAARCATTCACCCTCTTCCGAAATCCGCTTCCTTCAGGCCTCTGTCTGTAAACCCTTCAGCTACATCCACAAATCTTCCTTTGACGATCGAAAAAGTGAAAGGGGTCGGGGAGTCTCTCATTTTGATAGCCCTAGAAGAGATATCAGATACCATCTACCGAGTACTTTCATAGAAGAGCATACATGTGCATCAGCCTATTTACAATACGAATATTTTCGACAAGTTAATATTCACCAGGCAGCAATTTCAGGATAGAGTCTTTTTGTGCATAAACCATATATACCTGAAATTACTTGAARTTACCTGAAATTGCCTAACCCTTCAACATTTCTGAAACCTGGTTGGACATTCATTTCAAGAAAAATGAAGGAGCTTACAAAATATTCCGTTCATATATACTGTATAGTAAGTCAAATGTCAGATACCAGGTCAAAAGTTCTGGAGCTACGAAACATCATTCAGGTAAGGCCCTTACCTCACCGCCAATCTTCGGTCAGCAAAATGCATAAAACAATGTCTATGTACAGYAGCTAATGGAATGCATTACTTTCTGAGACCAACTATCTATTACTGGACCGCTGTGAATGGTACAATCTCTTTTAGACATCTCATGTAGAGAGGAGTTCGAATGAGTTGCAATGTTGAGTTCTTTATCTTTAACAATGAAAAGAATATCTACTAATCCTGTTGGTTTGTCCATTTTACCGTACTAAATATTGAGACTGCCAAGAAGAAAAAACTCTAAGATAGAACTTTGTCGCCAAACGTGCAGTGGGGAAATCTATTATTCTCACCACTAGKACATGGATTCCCTTTCTTGGAGGTGATGGAATCCAGCCGAGAGCCCGAGGGTTATYTGAAATTTCGGTCTGGGCAACTGCCAACGGAATATCCGCGAAAACATTATTGCACAGTAGGGCTGAATCCCGAAGGAAAAATCCGAAAGGTAGCGAAAGAACATGAGAAGAGGAGCGCATTTTTGAACATTTTTCCATATTACACATGCAGTCAGTCAATGCTGAACTCGGATGAACTGAGGGACCACTCTTCTCTAGCTAGATACGATGTCTAGGGCATTTGAAAACTAAGTGAATATATACATATCTTAATTAATAGATAAGAGCACAATTCCCACCAATTGTGTTTTCGACATCTACAACGGACGTGTTGTTAGTCTAAGCGCTTAACTTAAATCTATCAGATCTTTGAATATAGCTTAAATAGGCATCTTTAGACCCTGACGACAATTTCGGTTTCCCCCACCCTGTTTGTAGGTTGATACGAAACGAATTTTTTCTCTAGTTCTTCCCCAGGGTATTCTCCAGTTCCCCAGATTTTCAAACAATAGAAAAATCTCCGCCGGAAAATTGACTTTCTTTACGTAGTTCATCAACATCGCCTAGCGTTTGCCTTACCAGGATATACACGATCCAAAACATTTATTGGYGAAAGTTATTCCTTGTTGCATAAGTGACAGCTTTTCTAATATAATTGGATATGTTTTGAAAATCAGAATATATTCTCGCTTTGGCTTAAATATCGACCTATTTTCCCAATTTTATCTTAGCTTACGTTGGCYTTTCTTGTTATAAAAAAGATTYCCTTTTCACTATCATTGGATGCCTATTTCATTTAACTTTTTGTTAACTTCAGGTAATTTTCAAAGCTAAACTTAGTGCTATAAATTTATAATATACAAAATGGCCGGTGGTGTTACTACAGTTGCTGGTACCTCTGACCTTAACAAAATCGAAGCTCCATTAACCATGAAGGCATACTTGATGTGCTGTTTTGGTGCTTTTGGTGGTATTTTCTACGGTTACGATTCTGGTTACATTTCAAGTGTTATGGCTATGGACTACTTCATTCATCAGTTTACCAATAAAGATCAATCAACTACTCCTGCTGATAAATTCGTTCTAGCTTCTTGGCAAAAATCTTTGATTACGTCTATTCTATCTGCTGGTACTTTCTTTGGCGCTATTATTGCTGGTGATCTTGCTGATATGTTTGGTAGAAGAACCATCATCATTTTTGGTTGTGGTGTTTTCTCTATCGGTGTTGCTTTACAGACTGCTTCCTCTACTATCGCCTTATTGGTTGTTGGTAGAGTTATTGCTGGTTTCGGTATTGGTTTTGTTTCCGCTGTTATTGTCTTGTACATGTCTGAAATTGCCCCAAGAAAAGTTAGAGGTGCTATAGTCGCGAGCTACCAGTTCTGCATCACTATTGGGTTGTTGGTGGCTTCCTGTATTGACTATGGTACCAAAGACAGAAACGACTCTGGCTCTTACAGAATTCCAATTGCGCTTCAATTGCTATGGGCTATAATTTTAGCTGTGGGTTTATTCTTCTTACCAGAATCTCCAAGATATTTCGTCAAGAAAGATAACGTTGAAAAAGCTACCAATGTCTTATCCAGATTAAGAGGTCAACCAGAAGACAGTGAGTACATTCAAGATGAATTAGCTGAAATTATTGCTAACCACGAATACGAGCTATCATTGATCCCATCCCAAASCTACTTTCAATCATGGGCTTCCTGTTTTTCTGGTAGCTTAAGAAACCCAGGTTCTCACTTAAGAAGAACCATCTTAGGTACCTCATTACAGATGATGCAGCAGTGCACAGGTATTAATTTCATCTTCTACTTCGGTACTACTTTCTTCAAGCAACTAGGAACTATTAAAAACTCATTCTTGACTTCCATTATTACTAATATTGTTAACGTTGTTTCTACTCCTCTCTCTTTCTGGATTATTGAAAGATTTGGTCGTCGTCCAGTACTCATCTGGGGTGCTCTAGGTATGGTTATCTGTGAATTTATCGTTGCTATTGTCGGTGTCACTGATGGTCAGAACCCTAAGGCTGTCTCTTCTATGATTTCCTTTATTTGTATTTACATTTTCTTCTTTGCTATCAGTTGGGGTCCAGGTGCTTGGGTTATAACTGGTGAAATCTTCCCACTATCAATCAGATCCAGAGGTGTCGGTTTATCCACTGCTTCCAACTGGCTATGGAACTGTATCATTGCTGTCATTACTCCATACATGGTTGACACTGATAGAGGTAACTTAGGCTCTAAGGTGTTTTTCATTTGGGGCTCCTTGTGTGCTTGTTGTTTCGTRTACGCTTACTTGCTCATTCCAGAAACCAAGGGTTTAACTTTAGAGCAAGTCGACAGAATGCTGGAAGAAACCACTCCATTGAATTCTTCTAAATGGAAGCCACAGTCCACTTTCGCTGCTGAATTAGGGCTAGTCGCTGRAGAAAAGGTTACTGATCAAGAGTTCACAGAAGAGGCTTCCGTTACTGAATCAGTTTAGCTTATTTAACCTGCAATTGTTTATTTTGGGCTGTTAAAGTTATTAAGTCTTTGCTCAAAAAAAGGCCCACCAACTTTTCTCGTCTTTTCTCTATATTATAATTATATCTCTCTGTTTAGTATAACGAAGAACTGTTTTTTTTAGRATAATATGTGGTATATTCAATAGCCTCTAAGCGAAAKCTGTACAAGAGAGTAGCTGTCACATGAGCTTACACCGTCCGGCAGGCTAATTTAGTACAAAGTCTAGGTGCTGTTACTATTGCTTTCATGAGGCAAATTCATCCATGACACATTCATAAAGATTCGCTGTAAACAGGAGAGAAGAGTGGGATTGTTTCATAGTGTTTTCAAAAAGAGGAACATTTAAATGAGAGATACGTATGCATTCTCCCACACACGACTAATAAAACTAAATCAGAAATCGCGTTGGCTCATCTGTCTGTTTTTGCTTACTTTGTTTGTTCAAGAGTAAGAGATCTTAGCCATTTTTTTTACCTACATGCTCAGCTGATGAAGTATAAAACACGTCACCTGTGGCGACTAAGCAAAACTTCAGATGATCCCCTATTTAATAGATAAAACCTTAAAACATGAATATAGTTTGGACCTTCGAATGAACAAGCACAACCGTCATAGTTTATCATTACTGGTCATTAGTTCCTTGTAAGAATATATTGGATATAATTTCGGATAATGAACATTTGCAAGTCGCAAAAAATCTCCTCTAGCTTCACCATCACCAGCATTTAGTCTCTGCCATCATAGCTGAAGTGTGGTGTAGTGTTGCATTCTTGATTGCTGCCTTAAAACCACCTCCGGCTCCTCGTCAGCCAAAGCAAACAAACAATTAATGCCCAATCCTGCAAAAGGATGTGTCCCTTAGAATGTTTTTTGGGCGTTTCCTGTCTGTTGTCAAGTCGAGTCGATCTCAACGTCGATCCCATGGCAAGAATGCCCAGCCCAAGTCAACTGTTTGCTCGCACTCGGATCCCTCTTCTACGAGTAGCTCGATTTCAAAAGAACAAGGCACTTAGTCACTATCCTTCTCTCCTTTAATCAATTTACATTATAACATTTCCTTAACTTTTATTTAACTTCACCTAATAAAACTCAGTATTACCTTCGACATAGCTTACCTGACATATACAGGAACAAGCTTTCCAACACGTTACATATACGTCATCTTAAATCCTCTGGACGTTATTCCAAAGCATTAGTTAAGTCCAATATTGATCACAGTATTGAGGAGTAAAACATTGTTGGCATTCAGATTTGTTGGATGATTTGGATCAAATAGCAAAACAATTTTCCGGTAGTAGCCTGAATATTGCTGGAATTATGGATGAATCTTCGATATCTTTAATCAATAATGTTGATGAAGATCAATCATTACTGAGACGCTTAAGTGAAATTTCAGTCGTCGTTAAAATTGTACAAGTTAATTCAAAGTACTAAGTCTTGAAATTTAAAGCAATGGCTTTGAAAATTTATATATTCAGTGTTCAATTCAATCCAGTTCAAATTTAAGGACATGGTGAATCTAGCGGTTAGAATCTTAAATGATGCTTTATCAAAGCTTGAAATGCAGAAAAAAAAAGATAGTAATGCTGAAAGATCAAGTAAAGTCAAAAGAATCTGAAAGAATCTGAAAGAATCAGCTTTTTGCTGATTTTAACAACCTATTAAATGCTGTCATTGAAACTGAAAAGAATGCTCAAATTGGCCTGGTTAGCCTATTTCAAGCCAATAGCTTAACAGTTTCAAGTCAAAGTAAAAAAGAAAAACAGAAAGTTTACGTATGAAATGGTTTCCAAAAATGATAGTACTTTGGAATGTTTACGAAATGATATAATCCATTTACAACAATAACAAGACAATTAGACTAATTGCCTCGTTGAAACTTGAATGTCTGGGGTTTTTATGTAACAATTGAATCTTGAAACTATCGACAATATTTCTAAACCAACAGAAATATAACATATTTTGAAAACAGAATCAGGGAGCTAATACCTCCACCACAGATTATGTAATATTTTCATATTATACAGTAAATTATACCATATCATGACATAATCAATCTTACCCACCATTTATTTACCATATACATTAATTACTGCAGCACCTGCTTAACTTATTACTACCACAACTGCATTCCATCTTCCACTACTATATGAATATCTGAACGCTGACGAGAGTACTTGGAATCCCGTTACTTGGGATCAGGCCAAAAGTGATCCTGTTTACGGATACGCCTGTTCCAAAACTTTTGCTGAATGAGCAGTTTGGGACTTTGTTGAAACAGAAAAGCCAGATTTTGTCGTCAATGCCGTTTTCAGACTTACACGCTAGGCCGACAGGCTTATAAGGCTAAGGATACTTTGAATCGGTCTGCTAATATCACCGCTCGACTTTTAAAGCTGGCTCCAAACAGTGACGTTCCTGAATTTAAAGCTACGTTTATCGACGTTAGAGATGTTGCCAAGGCTTATATTGCAGCCTTTGAAGACGAGAATATCAAGGGCGAAAGGCTCATTTTAAACAATTCTAAATTCACTAATCAAATAATCCTGGATATTATTAGAAAAAATTTCCCTGAGTTCAAGTCAAGTTTACCAGTTGGTGATTCGAATAAATCCTTTCATTCTATAGTGGTCAACGATATAAAAAGTAGAGAGTTACTAAGTTGGGAATTCAAGAGCCTTGAAACTTCCACTGTTGATGCTGTTCGACAAGTATTGGAAGCAGAAACTCAATGATTCAAAGATCAACTATTAAAGCTTAGTTTGTTCCTTGATTTTTAACAGAATATTGCCGTTTTCTAGTGGAATTCCTTTTCTCCGGGTATCAAAATAGCCTTTTTATTTCGATTTGTGGCCTAGTAATGGCATCTATCTCTATACCTTTCTTCCTTTTGCAAGCATGCTGAGAACGCATACAAATGAATGTACTTCCTTTAACAAGCTAAAGATTATCTTATACTTTACTCATCACCCGTAAAAAACGGGTACTTACTCTCTCTGTATAAAAGATAACGAACAGTAGAACTGGAATAACATTTTACAGCCAGATAATGCTACACTATATATTTGCTCCTTAGCCTCTGCCTCCAAACGAAACCACTGCTGGAGATGAACCGTCACAACCAAGTTCAACATCTTCAGTCAATCAACAACTGGCCCTCAATCAAATTCTAAAAAGGTACCTACTTCTTCATCCAATGTTCATCTAAATAATCCAGGAAGCCCACATCATGGAATAATTTGAGCAGCCTCGTCATCGTCTAATCATCCGGAAAAAGCTGAAATATTTTTGGTTGGCAGCAGTTGCAAGGTTGAATAGTTGCAGCGTGGCATTGGACTTGCCGGCCCATATGCTGAGATGACGCAAAAATTCCGCCCAGAACTCGTAGTTCTGTGAAAGAGGATCATAGCGGGTTGCACCGCTGTTTAAAACTACATATTGTCTAGTGCCTTCTCTAGTACTGTCCATTATTTCGATAAGAGCCTTCGGTATGTAAACAGAAACCTTGGTTTTGTGGTTTGATGCCTTGCCGTAGAACTGGTAACATCTCTTAGCAAAGCTGGCTTCTTTGGAGAGATCAGCACCATTGTGGCATTCTAAATATTGAAGACCCTTAGCAGTATCGGTACTACCGGCATGGCGACACAAGCTGTAAACTCTAGCGACATATACTGGCGAATAGGGGTTGGAGTTGTTCATCACCCGGGCGAGGCCAGGACAGCAACTCATGCAGAGGGTCTTGTTGTGTCAATCAGGGTATTCGCAACATTCTTAAAAGCTTCCACAAAGCATATGGACTTGTTGAAATACGAAGAGTCTTTTTCTTTGGGAGGGATGAGCTATATTTCGTCCATGGTAGAAAGAGAACCAACGCCAGCGGTCAAAGACGTTGGGGCATATGCACAGCAGTAGGTCTTAGTGGGAAGACGATTAATATGGGCTACTTCTTCAAAAGGATCAGTGGTCATACGCTCAGGTCTTTTCTTGAAACGTTATTCACCTCGAACCTGTAGCATTTAGCCATGTGTTAGTATAAAAAGGCTTGATTATATAGCCTGTAAAAAATAGTGATCAAACCTCAACCAGTTGAATCCAAACAGCAACAGAATCAACAAATTGAGACATTTCAGATGATTTAAGGGGAAAACTGTAAGGAATCTAATTTAAGACCATCAAAATTTAAATCTGTTCTTGATGCTTTGCTTCAATGTATCTGCAAACCTTCCTTTGTATTTGTTGGAAACTTAGTGCACTAATATTGGCAACCTTTTTTTTCTAATTTTATTAACAAGAACTCCATTCTGGACAAAGCAGTTCAAATTTCCTGGTCTTTAGTTAGTGACTTATTTGATTAGCTTGATGTTCAGTTGTTTCTACGCAGTTTTGGAGCCTTGCTTGGATCCAGCCAGGCAATTCTTATCAACTTTCACATGTTTGCCAGATCTTGAACTTTTTCGTACACCGCCCGCAAGATTCAGGTTGCCTCTACGTAAGGAAAAGAGTGGAACAGGCAAAGTGTAAACAGCCCATTTGGTCTGAACTCCCAAATCAGCCGCGCGGTACTTGCACAAATATGACAATATGACAGCAGCGGATCTCTGACAAAACTGGCGTCGGATCCAGAAAGAATTTCTCCCCTCGTTTTTATCTATGAACCCGCCACTTACAAATTCTGTCCATTTTCATTCAAACACTATTCTTTCAGTTATATAAGGATCACAGTATCCCTCTTCTATATACTCCACTTATTACATTCTATCACTGCAATCTTTGTACTATTTTTACATAATTTAATTGCACATTAAATTATATTGTTCATCTAGTTGCATATTGCATATTGCTATTTTCTAATTAGTTACTTGTTACGTTTTCACATAAATTGAACGTTCTAAATAGGAGGCTCCTGAAAATCCAGAGGATACTGATGTCCTTGTCGAGTTTCCTATCAAAGACGGCAACTTTGACTTCAATAGCATCTCTGTTACCAACAGTTCTTTCAATCTATTTATTGCCGCAACTCTGTTAGACGCTAACGAAACAATTTCTGTCCCCCTGACGTTCCGTTAATTGGTTATACAATATAATCTGCAGTTGTACGCAGATAAACATCTCAGTGGGTACTGTCTAGAATTATTTGCGCCCACAGGTCTGCTGATCCATTTCAAAACAAGGATGTGAAAAGCCAAAACTCCGTTGTCCAAATCAACCCCAGACTGCTCAGAAAACTGAAGACGCTTCTCAAGAGAAAACAGGGATGAGGCTCGGTAACCTTTCGTGAACCTTCGAAGGATGGAGTTTATCTCCCTCGGAGGTTCACGAAAGGTACCGAGCTGAACAAAAACATCATCGAAGGTCTTGATGCTGCGGATCTTACTGTGACCGGGGACAGCGGCCATATTAACAAATCAATTAAATTATATCAACGTTGAGAATACCCTGGCTGTCAAAAACAAGATTCTGCTTCCGTTCCAGTCCTCTCCAAGTTAGGGTGTTAAAAACCCCACGCCCTATTTACCGGTGTGTGTCTCCAGAGTTTGCAACTTGTGTCACCATGTCGGTAGTACCGATACTGCTATGGGTCTTCAATATTTAGAATGCCACAATGGTGCTGATCTCTCCAAAGAAGTCAGCTTTACTAAAGCTTGTTACCAGTTCTACCTATCGCGCCACAAAATCAGAATTCCAGTTTATTTGCCATAATATCTACCCCTCACTTGACCTCTCATGAACCTTCGACAGACAGTATGAAGTCCTGCTTTAGCTTGAACAGCAAAATTCTGGGTTTTATGAGAAGTTTGGAATCGATTTTAACAACGGAGTTTTGGTTTTTAACCTTCTTTTGAAATGGATCAGTACACCTGTGGGAGCAAAGAATGCCAGATGGTATGGTCTCTGAGATATTTATATGTGTACGACTGCTGATTATATTGTATAACCCAATCATGGAACATCTAGGGGTGTGAGATTGTTTCGTCGGCATCTAACAGTGTTGCTGCAATAGGAGGCAGATTGTGCGCACCGTCAGTAATTGAGAAGTTACTGAACTCAAAGTCGTTGTCTTTGTCTTTCATAGGAAACTTGACAAGGACATCAATATCCTCTGGATTTTCGAAGTTATCCTAGGTTCTTTCAATTCTCTCCTCTGAATCATTATTGTCTTCATCATCGGAGTTTCTGTTGTAATTTAAGGTTTACATTTTTTAGCTAACAGATTTTTAGTGGAATTTTTAGTATGAAGAAAAGTACAAAAAAGCGCATTTTTTACAGTTAGGACCAGTATTTATACCAAACACAGTAGATGGTAATAGGAAAACTCATTGGAAATGGGGGGGATACGCCAATGAAGTAGACAACGCCCTTGGACGCTGTTTTTCGGCTGGTAACAGTGCAAAAAATTTCTTGCTTTTTTTTGATTACCAGAAGAGTGCTGTCGATATTACGGTTGTCAGAGTTTAGTCAGACTTTATTACTTTATATATAGTGCAAATAACTTTTGGAATTTATAAGGGATAACAAACAACATGAGAAGAATATACTAAGCAGTGCCTGCAAGAACCACATCTGAAATTTTTTTTCACTTCTGAAAGAACTTCACCCAAGTTGAGTTATAACATTGTATCGGCGCTCAGTGTTAATAACAACTTTCAATGGTATCGGCACCTCTGCTATTATAACATTATGAATTTTTCTCCATATCTCGATTGTATTATGTTGCTTCAATAGCATTGTTATTATCAGCTTTTCAGTAGTTATACCATCTTTCAAGAGTGTCACCGCTGTGTCTCTCACCTGTATCACTGCTGCATCAAATGGAAGAGCTTGGTATAGTTTTATTGCTATTTTAATTCCATTCAATTGTATCGCTATTGTAACCACAGAATCTTTCAATAGCATCACTGTAGTTACAGCATCTCTCGACTATATCAACGTTGTTGAATTCGTAACAAGGTTCAACTGTATCATTACTATTTCGTCAAGAATGTTTCTCTTGGGCATAGTTCCTCTCAATTGCTCCATTGCTGTATTCATAACATCTTTCGATTATATCACCATTGGTGGTTTAACAACAAAGTTAAACTCTATCAGTACTGTTGGCTTAACAGCGTGCGATCATTGTTGAATTGTAGCTATGTTCCATAGCAGCTATATTGTAATACACAACAAAACGCTGTTTCAATTATGACTCTAGATATGACTACTTTACAATAACAAAACAAAATGTCATCGCAGATAAAACCTCTCAGTATCAAATAAACCTTTGATAGTGAACAACACTTTTGTTGTCGAACTACAATTCAGTCTGTTCGTCAGTGAGATAGATATTCCTTGCTCCTGCCTTACGTCACCATATTCTGACTGCCTAAAAAAATCAAATCTTAACCGACAACGAGAGGGATCGGACTTGGTGGTTTTGAGCCGAGACCAACCTCATCGGCCATGACACGAGGTTTGTGGTGCTCTTCCCTTCCCTCACCCTCCATCTCCTTTGTGTAGTTACGCTCCAGTTTTACTACTTTATACACAATAGCTACCTCGAGACAACCTTAACGACAAGTAACCTGTCCAGCACTTCCGCTTTCAACTTCCTTAATCTCATCATACTAGTAGATACCAAAAAGGTCCAAAATTCTACCACCGCACTTTTCCACTAAATTCTAGAAAATACACCAGAAATACATTGAATACAATTTCGAATGTAATACTGAAGTTTAATACGTAATGAATAGAAGCTGTTATTCAAGCATCACCTAAGGCTTGGTCATTATCATGTAGTAACGTTGGACTCTACATTGCTACACTAAAAAACTTAATTGGCCAAATAGATGGAGGAATAGAAATTTGCACCTCTTACCCAGAATATTCATGATTGATTTATTCCAAAAGCATTCTTTTACAATTTGTTTTTAAGAACTGGCGATATCTAGCTGCTGCATGTATTTATTGTCGCAATCAACCCCTGCTCATCTGTTAGAAAAAGGCTTCTTTTTGTGGAAGAAAAGCGATCATTCAAAGTTTAGAAATAAAAATAAAATGAATGGATGTTGAATATTCAATTTAACTAGTCAATTTTAAAAAGGATTGTGTTTATAGGTGATTTTTCGAAAATAATTGATTTAATCCTTCAAAAGAGAGAAAATATCGAATACTTTCTAATTTTCAAGTTACACAGACTTAGAATCATATTCATCATCAGCAACAGTAGAAACACCAACAGGCGATTCTAACTATTTAGCAAACGCATTATCGACATCAAGCTGTGGTTCTGAAACTTTACCAGTTATAACAAGGAGAATAGATAGAAAAAAGAGCCTGCCACAATATATAAAATTTAAAGTTCTCATTTTGGAACTATTGAGTTTCATTCAGTGGTTAATATTCTAATCAGGCTAGTAAAATAATTCTAGGCATAGCCACAATTATAATTATTTCTTCACTACTTGTGCCGTTCCTAATTTCCCAGTTAAAATATGCCAGAAAGTAGAGAGCTAAAAGACAGTTGGGTTACATCAGACATATCTTCATGGTGGGGTAGAGTGTTCTATATGTTACTACTAAGGAAATCAATCTACGCTACTAAATAACTAGCTTTTGAATAGTACAACAGGCTGGTACATAGTGCTCTACCAATCATACATCCTCAAAATTATGATCAATATTTCTGGTTAATTGATTAACTATTTATACTGCTAGTTAATTTTACTTACTCGTTGTTACTAATTGCTATACTTCTATATTTACTCTTTGTAAGCTAATAAGCCTTTCTTCATCAATGTGTTTCTAGTGTTCCCTGGTTTAAATAAGTTCTCATCAATATTGGTAAGGTATTGCCGTTTGCTTCTTTTGCCATCGTATCGTTGTTTTTGCCCCTTTTCTTAGAACTATAAACAAAGTAAAGTTTAAGCCACCACCACAGTTCATTAAACAGAGAACGATATTAGTATAAATTGATTCACTTGCTCAATAATTCACCTTTAATACAAACGGCACCAGGCAGCTTGGTTTTTAGTTCCTCAAACTTGAAATTTGGTTCACGTGATTTTTCGTGCCAAATTAATGCCTTTCGATTTAAACCGCAGGCGTTTTTTTCCACCGTTGCACGGGGAAATTTTTTCTTTCTTCAAAAGTACCTATAACTGATACTGATGTATATAAGAGGAAACGTATACCATCCTCTTATTTTATATTGAAAAACATTCTCTCTAACATAAATACCTTGCAATGATTCAATTAGACAACTGAAGACTCTCTTTTAAAAAAAAGAAATCACTAAAATGTCAAAGATCAACAATATAGACTCAAGTAAAGAATCGGCCAATGTATTTCTTGATACAACATCTGAATCCACAATTGGTGTTCCAATTGATCAAAACACAAAAGAAATTGGCTTAGTTAGTTCTTTTGGTTTAATTTTCAATCGGATGGTGGGAACAGGTATTTTTGCAACCACTTCAACAATATATTCACTTTCAGGAAGTGTTGGACTTTCTCTCATTCTTTGGTTGGTTGGTTCGAGTATCGCACTTGCCGGAATGTTTGTTTACATGGAATTTGGATCTGCAATTAAGAAGAACGGTGGTGAGAAGAATTATTTGGAATACGTTTTCCGTAAGCCCAAATTTCTCGTTTCTGCTATGTATGCTTCTTATATCTTCTTTCTTGGTTGGGCTTCCGGCAACTCAATTGTGTTTGGTCAGTATATTTTAAATGCCGCTGATGTTGAAGTGACGCGTTGGAATCAAAGAGGCATTGCGGTTGGATGCCTCGTTTTTTCTTTTCTTGTCCATTCAACTAGCGTGAAAGCAGGGGTTTATCTACAAAATATCCTTGGTGTTTTTAAACTAGCAATCATCATTTTGATTGTTATTACAGGATTTGTTGCTCTTGGAGGACATGTTAGTGGAGCTCCAGGAACTGCTAATTTCAAGAATGCCTTTAAGAACACAACTGAAACTGGTATTTCAGGCTATGGGGTGGTTACTGCGCTTTACAATATCATCTGGTCTTTTGTTGGCTATTCCAATGTCAACTATGCCCTTGGTGAAGTCAAAAACCCAGTGAAAACTCTTAGAATTGCTGGTCCATCTGCTGTTATTATTCTTAGTGTGTTATACATGTTGGTCAATATTGCTTATTACGCTGTTGTTCCTCTTGATGTTCTTGCAAATAGTGGTACAATTGTTGCTGGTAATTTCTTTAGAATTGTGTTTGGATCCAAATCAGAACGTGCTATATCTGTCTTTGTTGCACTTTCTGCTCTTGGTAATGTTCTTAGTGTGATTTTTTCTCAAGGAAGAATTATTCAACAGCTTGCTCGTGAGAACATTTTACCATTTTCAAGTTTTTTTGCTACTCAGAAACCATTTAATTCGCCAATGGTTGGCCTTTTCCAACATATGATTGTTTGTATTGTCACAGTTTTGGCCCCACCTCCTGGTGATGCATACAATTTTATCATGAATTTGATTTCATACCCACTTAATATTGTCAATTTATTCGTTGGTATTGGTCTTTTATATCTCACAGTACAATCTCATCGTGGCAAACTTTTATGGAACCCACCAATAAAAGCAACTCTTCCTGCTGCCCTTTATTTTTCATTGGCATCACTTTACCTTGTTGTTGCACCATATATTGCTCCAACAAAGGGTCAATCAGTGTATAAGTCTTTACCATACTGGTTACACTGTGTGGTGGGACTTGGAATCCTTGGATTTGGTGGATTATACTGGTTTGTGTGGGCTGTTATACTACCTATATTTGGTGGGTACAGTCTTGTGCCGGAACAGGTTTTGGATGAAGATGATGGGTTTTGGAGAACAAGAATTGTCAAGGTGCGCTCTAGTGATGATAAAGCTCAGCCAGGGTTTGCAACCTAATTATACTTGTATTTTTTTTAAATTGCTAGTTTTTTAATGTTACGATTTAAGATTACGTCTTTGTTTGGGGAACGAACCTCTTTTTTTTTTCTTTTTGCACATCCTTTGCAATTTGTATCATGTTGGATATTACTGCACTTATTTTTACTTAATTATCTTTATAGCTCGTTTATTTAGTATACGTATTTTCTTTCGTCACAGTTAGCAGTACCATAAATCTATTCTTCTAACTTTTCTTTTTGAATTCTATCTCTATATATTAAGGTTGAGTTCGATTAAATTATCGTCACGAAAGATTTTATGGAGACACAAAAACGCTTCCCTTAGTATATATGAAAACTTTTTTAAGTTGATAATCACAGCATTCGAACTTTAGTCACTCTATTGCAAAAGTCCGTTTCTGCTAGCTGAATTTTGGAGCTTCTTAAGGCATTTTTTGATTTATGAAGACCAACTTGATGGCCACTTTAAACTCATGCAAAACAAAATGCTTAGTTCGAAGCTTGTTAGAACGAACGGAAATTGGCAGAGTGGGCTTCGAAATATTGTCTGCCCTAAAAGTCTAGTCACGTCAATCCGTACGAATTGTCATTTCTTTATGAGGAAGAAATAAGTAATAACAGTGTCTAAAGAATGGAACTGAAAAGTTAAGATATTTACACCAAAGAAGGCTGATGCAACTTCAGAATATTTTATAGTTTCAATAGATGATTGATTTGCTAAATTCTTTTTTTTCCCATGTTGAACAACAGTGATATAATCTAAGTTTAATTCAAGTCCAATTGCACTTAGTGGTGCGCAGAAATTAATACTGGTAGGTTTCTAAGAGACACTGCCACTGTTCCACCAACAACACGTTTCCAAGCTTCAACTGAAAGTGGTGGTCAAATAAATGAGAATCCAATCGATGGATATCTTTCAAGAGTTCTCAAAATGCCACACATAATTAAAAATATTAATAATAGTCCTCCAACTGCAAAATGAAAAATTTTAGGCGTTACTGTTGAAATGCTGAAACATAAACTACTCTTTTTGGCGGTTTATGTGTTTTATTTGCAATGGTACAGAATTCTACTAATATTGCTATTACCATGTGCTTAAATGAGTACATATAGAAGCCAGAAAATGTGGACTCGTTGACAGGTTGTTAGAAGAATCGGCACCAATTTCTGAGGATCTAATGATGATACTTGTGCGCTTGAAACAGAATTTTAAAGCAGATCACCATACAGAGGCTAATACTGCCTCTCTCATGTCGCCAAGCAGATGGATGGCGGTTAAGAATCTGATGGATCACACTAACAGAGCTTACTCTAGATACTTGCTGTCTTTATATTTGGTACTTTTGAACTTGCTCAAGTTCAAGTGCTTTGAGAGAACTTTGGCTGACTTTAAACTGCGGTACCCTGATTTTCATTTTGAGTGTCTGTTAATGGATTCTGGAGATCCATCTAAGGTTGAAGATAAAGCTGAGAGGCTGAACAAGATGCTTTCAGAGCTTTATGCGCATTGTATATGGTGACATTAATGTACTCTTTGTCATCATTTCGTTTATTCACATTCCATATATCCCATCCGAACCAAGGTTTGGTTTTCAGATGAAGAAGAAAGAAAGAATACTCCGTTGAAACAGTTAGAGATAACAGAACCGGTTTCGGTAACAAAATCTATAGGGACAAGCTATTGAAGCCACTATGGATATCACTTGGCACGTTTGCCTCTTCTATATGTTTTACTAGGGTGTTAGCAATGGTGTTTTGGGTGATTTTGGTTCTCTTACCCTTAGCGATGAGTTTGGCTTTACTACTGATATATGACTCATTGTCGCTGAAGATGGCGGACGATGCTATTGATATCATCGTTCCGGTTTCCTTTGCTTGAGGGAGCCAATCCGTTATCAAAAGTTGACGGATCACCTGTTTGTTCATTAATTGTTTGAATTTCAGTTGTTTGGTCATGCTTGGTTATGATGGCAGAACTGCTCAGATATATGGTCACCTTGTAGTTTACTTGAAGACTGCTTCATGGGCTACTATGAGTTCGGTGGTCTTTTCAAATATTGCAAGTCATACTAAGAAGATTACTTTTAACACTTTTTTCTCACTTGGTTTTGCTGCTGGTGACATTGATGGTCCTCAATCTGCTATTAGGAGTGAAACTCCAACATACAGGAAAAACAAGAGCACCATAATTGATGCCTACTCTGTTATTGCTCCTCCTCCTATTGCTCTATTTATAATCTACTACCTGTGATACAAAAAGAAGGAATGAGCATCCGAAGGCTTAGATCTTTCTGATCAAAAATACTGCTTCCGTGGATTGACTGATTTTGAGAATCCAACCTTTAGATACGAATTATATCTTTTGGTTAGTATAGTGTTATTTCAATTTAACCTGCTCCACTATATGTCGAATTTAACCAACCCGGAGGGAGCTAGGATTAGGGCTATGCTTTTAGCTTCAGCTTACATCTAATTTTTGATAAGGATTCCGTGACCAAATTTGGGGAACCGCCTGTTGGAATAACTGAGACTTCACTGACTGCTGCATCTTCTACAGTTGACAGGAAGAGACCAGACGGTTCAGAGATGAATATATTTAGGCTTACAAAGGCAAAAAGGAGAACAGCCGGACCAGCGGTTTCTTTTGTTTATCTAACCAGTCTGTTGCATTACGTATGATCGTGTCGACTGATGAACTCATGGGAATTATTGTCGTTAAAGGTCCTTTGTTACACAAAGATGTTAGTAGTTAATGGACGAAATCAGGTATTTAAATTTTTTTCAAAAACGAATAATAACTCATTAGCTATAAAAATAACAGAAAAATACTTTCTATCCTTTACTATTTTAATAGTCAAAACATTTTTTATCAGACTCAAAATGCTATATAGCTAAAAATTACTGTTTAAAGATAAGACAAATGAACAGACACTATTTCTATACTGGTGAAAATAGCCCAAGGGGATTTATATTACAAATATCATCAAAATACATTGTCAAAATAATGCACCATCACTGCTTTTTAATTCTGTACGGAATTAAAATTCGCAGCGAATGCCTTTGCAAAAATACCCTCAGTTCATACCACTGACTTATTGCGTTCTCTCCCCTATCGTCCCAATTGTTCTTCACTCTTTTCTCTTTATCAAGAGCTCTTATTGGTTCCTTCATGGGTGATTCGATAACTTCCTCAAGTTACTCTTATTATATATAGTAACTAGTTTCTCTTATTTTTGTATCTTGTCTTAAAATGTGATTTAAAAGGAGCAAAGATACACTATTCTAAATAGCAAAAGAAGTTTTACCTGATGCTCAAATCATTTAAAGTATAAATGCAACCGAGTTCCGGTCAGGTAGTTGCTCAGATTCACTGCTTTTTGTCGCTGCGTGTTGAAGTTGTAAGAAGTGAGAAGAAAGTGGGAAGAAAGTGGAGAAAAAAGCCGACGATATACATACTAATTCAGCCAATCAAACTAAGCCAAAACTATATAGAGCATCAAAGTCTAATAAGAAGTAGCTTGGAGGTAGAAGCAAATAAAAGAAAAGACCAACTGGCTGAAATTATGCCAGTCTGTGCTACAGCCGGTACGACAGCATCCCTTTTTCCTCGTAGGAAGTCTCTCTTGCAAACCAGAGTATACCTAAGAAGTAGGTTGCTGCCGGTATCTGTTTATCCGTGTATATAGTTGGCTTGTAATCTGTATCAAATATTTGAATAATCCTATCAATATACATCAATTCCGCACTTGCAAGAAGATGAGATTCGCGCGGAATCAACAAATTATTCTCTTTCCGAGTCTTTGTGGCAGTGTGGCTGAATCTCGCGTTTTTTTTGAATGTTCCTATCTTGGCGAGCATAGAATCCCCCTCTGCATGGGAGCAGAGGTGATGATAAATAGATGGAGACGCCATACTAAGATAAAGCATATCAAGACACAGAATCGATCGGTTGATTAATCAGTTGCTATTAATATTGGAGAAGGATCTTATTGTTAGCGCTAGACAGGAGTAATGCCCATGGTGCGCTTACTATATCCCGAAATGAGATTACGGTAGTTCGGTTAAGGACCTATTTTCTGTCTAAGATAAGATGATTTACCGAATTATTACTACCGATCGATAATCTCTTACTCCACACTAATTTCTTTGACCTTTGATGCTTTTAAAGTGCTTCAAGCTTTACTATCTATCAAGTTTTGAATATGCAAGATTGATGAGCCTGTTTTTGCTCTCCCTTGGCTTGTCTAACTTTCTTCATTTTTCAGTGCTATTAGGTTTTCTGGGGTTTATGTTAACGAAAGTTTTAAGTTTTTTTTTATCAGTAAACTTGACTTGCCTGGGAATCAGTCGGCAAAT
The DNA here is from genome assembly GCA_001600755.1 of Ogataea methanolica. Taxonomy (NCBI): domain Eukaryota; kingdom Fungi; phylum Ascomycota; class Pichiomycetes; order Pichiales; family Pichiaceae; genus Ogataea; species Ogataea methanolica. The sequence continues at coordinate 20,319 of BCKW01000005.1, forward strand.
TCTCAATTGATTATTTTTAGCAAATGTATGTATTCATAGTTGTGTACGGATTTTCTATTTTAATGTTCTATTCACTTTTTATCTTGCTCCCGAGCCATGATTTGAAAGTTGTACCAAGCTCAATAAGAGTTCAGCCTGAGCGAATAGGCATACAGTTAAATAAAAGCAATATTGGTAAAAAGTATGCTTTAAAGGATTCTTTTTGATATAGAACTAGGTTTTAAATAACGGTCAAGGTATAAAGAGATCTTAGTGGTGGTTATATCTTTCTCTTACGGTTTTAGTTCCGGTAGTTTTGATTAAATGGCTTTCGTATTTTGAAATAGTCTGCTTATGACTTTCGGCAGTCTCTTTAATTGATTATCCATAATATCTCCTATAAAACTGGGTTAGTAGATGTTCCTTTTCTCTTTTGTTGTCTCGTAGCGCTTTCTTTTGAAAACACAATAATCTAGGTCGCCGCACACAAGTTTCTGCCTTTTGATCAGCTGAAGGATTGTGCAGACTAGGTAGAATATGCGCGATGTCAGCTAGAAGCTTGCAGGATAGACATTTCATTCCGCCGTAAGAAAATAGTACAGGCTATGGCTGCCACAAACTTGTCAATTGGAGCGTGGCATGGTTGTTTAGGTCGTTTATCATTTTCTGCCATTATCAACGCTTCTGTGTGGCTAATATAGGAAGCCACACTCTTGAGGGTGCCAGACAGAATGAATTAGGTAGTAACTTCTGAGCAAATAAGGGGTACAGCGCCCAGGAAATCCAAGATTTAAAACAGGCCGAAAAGGAAAATAAAGCTTAAATTTCTAGTAAGTATAATGTTGCATGATGGAGACGTAACCAAAATCTCTTCGCTTCTCCAAGAGTCCGTTCCGCTGCACGGCTCCCTTTTCGCAACTAGTAGAAATTCCCCTGCGCTGTAACAATACGTTGAAGCGCAGCAACAAAAAACTAATTAGGTAAGCGCCCCGGGGTTACTTATTCGATAGCATGTGTGGGCATACAATAAATTCACCCACAATCTCAAAGCTCAACCTTACCTCCTCATATGTCAAACTTGCAACTAAATAGTTAGATGTTGTCTAAGAACTATAATTTTCATTGTACATTATAAATATATTTCCTTCAATCAAGTAACGGACTTCTATATTATAAAAAGTTATTGAAAATATTGTCAGATCTTGTGAGTAGGAAGAACTCTTCAGAATTTGGCCAATGTTCCGTTTTTCTCCCACGCTCAGGCAGACAAGCAAGCTGTGTCTTGTATACAGTTGGATCCCTTTAGTTGTTTATGCTGCTATGTGGCTCGACGGCTTCTTTGGGTATATCTACTGCTTCCGGCTGTTGCGGTGTATTATTCCTGTGAAGGTAGCATGACATTATTTCTGACTAGTTTCGTCACCACTTTTCACAATGTGAACTACGTAAATTTCCTCCATCTGCCTCCAACGGAAGCCACCACAACCTAAATAGTAGTATGTTGTATTACTCCACGTACCTGTGACTTTTCTTTTATATTTGTTTACTTGTTTTTGCGTTCCATGAAGTAATTTGGTAAACAGCTTGAAGCGTTCGAAATTTAATAGTCAATGTTTCCGACGCTGAGAACCTAAATGGGAATTGGAGCTTTGCCATTACTGGATCAGCCAAGTGGAGCTGTTTATTAAGATTGATGTTACCGAATATATTGATTATGTACCGTGATTCCGACAAGGCGGAAGAATAAACGCCATCTACACAACATATCGTGCGGCACAAAAAGCTCCTTTTTTCAGTCGATTCTAAACAATAATGCGCTTCGTATTTGATGTTATCATATGGAGACTACGGTGTATGGTGCTTGATTCTACATTCTTCTGATAAGAGAGAAGACCCGATTCCCAATCAAACATGCTTTTGATATCTTGAAATAGATTGAGCGCTTTTCTTTTATGGTAAAACAGGACACCACCCCTGAGATGGTAGCAGTATAAAAAAGTTCGAAATTCCTTGATTTTTACTTGTATCGCCATTTTCTTATTCTTACCATGTAGAGGAAAGATATATATCATTCCAACAGTCATCTAAATTTTGATAGCTCTCAGTTTCACTTAGATCATCATCTTCATAGATAACTGCTAATTCAAGATGTCCAACTATTCATCTGAACCTCAACTAGAGAAGAAAGAGAATGCCTTTGCTTCAGAAGAGGTTTGCATTTCATTATCATCCTCGCAGCTTGCTGCTACAAGCTTGCCAACTGATAGGGAATTTATGGCTGAATATGCCGATGAGTATAATCCAGAGGGTCTTATTAAGGCAACTGAAGAAGACAAAAAAAGGTACCCAGTTATTACTGGCAAAGCACCATGGATAGCTTATTGCTTCCTGATTGTTGAATTCGCTGAGTGCGGCTCGTATTACGGTACTACAGGTGTTTTGAGCAACTTCATTCAACGTCCATTGCCAACTGGTTCTACGACTGGTAAAGTGCACCTTATAACCGAGTCGCCAGGTGCTTTAGACTTAGGTTTACAAGCTGCAAATGCTTTAACTATGCTGTTACAATTCTTGGGTTATGTCACACCATTAGTGTTTGGTTATCTTGCAGATGCAAAGCTTGGTAGGTATAGAACCCTTATGATCGGTGTTTGGATTGGTTTCGTTTCCCATGTCTTATTCGTCATTGCTGGTTTACCACCGGTCATTGCCAGTGGCCATGCCTTAGCCCCAACGATCATCGCTATTCTAACACTATCTTGTGCTTCAGGTGCCATCAAACCAAACTTGCTGCCATTATTATATGACCAGTATCCTTATAAATGTGACGTTTTGAAAGTTTTAGCTGATGGTTCTGTCGTCGTTGTTGACAGAGAAACTTCTTTAGAATCTATGACTCTGTTCTTCTACTGGAGTGTTAACATTGGTGCTTTCTTACAAATTGCCACTTCATATGCTGAAAGACGTATTGGGTTCTGGCTAGCTTTTCTTGTCCCTGGCTTAATGTACCTTGTTGTTTGTATTTTTGTGCCTATTATTGGTAGGCATATCAAGAAAGAGATCCCACAAGGTTCCATTCTCGGTAAGTTTGTCAGTGTTTTGAAAGTTTGTTTCCAACCCAACTGGTCCAAGAGAATCAAGACCAAAAGTTTCTGGGAATATTCTCTCCCATCTGAAATTAACAAGAGAAACGGTGTCACTACTAGTACTGTTGCTGGTGAAAATAGTTACGGTTGGACAGACCAAGACGTTAGAGACTTTAAATTGACCTGTTCTCAATGTGTATTATTCTTATACTTTGTTTTCTTCAACTTGAACGACTCTGGTTTGGGTTCATCTTTAACTTCACAGGCTGGGTCCATGACGACTAAAGGTGTTCCAAACGATTTGTTCAACAACTTCAACCAAATCACCATTGTTGCTTTGATACCAATTTTAGATATGGTGGTCTACCCATTCCTAAGAAGAAAGAACATTTTCTTCAGACCTGTTTGGAAGATTTTCGTTGGCTTCATGTTAGGTGCGTTCTCTTCCATGTATGCCGCAATTGTTCAATGGAGAGTTTACAAAACCAGTCCTTGCGGGTGGTATGCTACGAACTGCCCTGGGGTTTCACCTCTAAGTGCCTGGATTGATGTTGGTATCTATGCCTTGGCTGCTGCTGGTGAATGTTTCTGTATGACCCAAGTTTATCAATTGGCTTATACAAGGGCTCCTGACAACTCAAAGAGTTTGGTTCAGGCATTGTCCTCATTTATGACTGCTTTGTCGGCGGCTATTTCTGAAGGTGTTTCTGGTGCTTTGATCGACCCATATTTAATTTATCCTTTTGCTGCTATTGCTATTGCCGGTGCAGTCTCAGCTTGTATGTTCTTGGTCCAGTATTGGAACTTACACAAGGTTATGGAAAGGGAAGAAGAGGAAAAGAGACAGAATCAGTTACTAGATGAGCAAGAGAAAAGAGCAATACTAAGTGTTACCGACGCTTAAAGAACTAGGTAAGTTTTCATATACTTATACTGAGCGATTCTGATGTGGCAGCTGTTGAGGATCAATTAGGTTTTAGTTATTTTATTCAATTTTTACCCTTTTTTCTATTTTTTAACTTACTGCTTGCTGTTTAGTCTATCTATTTGTTTAATCGTTAGGCATACTTGAGACTTTGAGATTACGGCTTTAATTGAAAATAGTCATACAATTGAAGTAGTAGTGTGGCGAGTCGTAAGTCAATTTCGACGAAGCAAGCTTAGGTCAACAAGATGAGGTATTCGAGGTTGGCGAGCAAATCATCCTAAAAAGAATATACTTTGATTCAACAGTCTATGTAATATCTTTTGATTAATCAGTAGCAGCAATTCTGGAGCTGTTATTTGTAATAATCCATGGTGTAACTGCCACCTAACCTGATGCTATCGCCGAACTATCGCAACTTTTCCTAAAATGAGCAACATAACGCCCTGTTGTAGTAAGCCCATGAGCGCTAATGGATCATCTTGGTGTTAGTCTGTCTGTCAAGCCAGGTTTTAACAAGTAACTTGTAGCTTCAAAGCCCAAACCAAGTATCTCCAAACCTTGCACCTTGAGGTTCCATGTCGGAAAATGCAGCCTCGAATCGCTTGAAGAACTCTTTTTCTCGCTCGAGGTAAGAATAATAAGAATTCTTATCCCAATTCCGTTCTTAGACCTATCCTTGATTTTTATGTTTCCTTTGGAGCGCTTCAGCTCGATTACCTCTCGATTCTTTCCTGATTTAACCGTGAACATTTAATTTTCTGTCTATTTCTTGAAGTCTTACTCCTTCTCATCTTTCAAACATACGCCATTCAGGCCAGCCCGCGTATCTAAAACTTTCTTTCTTTCTTTCAGGTAGTCCAAAATCTAAATTGTTGTTCCATTCAACCAGGAAAATTGAGTGGGACACGCAACGTGAAAGACGGATTGTGAAAACGTGAATATTGGTCTGAACTGCAAAATCAGACGGGCGGCACTAGTTGGGACCTGTCATATAGTCACGAGGCCACTTCTGACAGGACTATTAAATGATCAAGTAAATTACTTCTACAAACACAGTTATTTCTCTTTTATTATGTACCCAATCTACATGAAGCCTTGGAATTCATAATTTGATAGTCCAACTCCATTATTAGCCAATTTAAACATGATTCTCTGCATTGGCTGTGGAGAAACAGTGCTCAACAAGATGGCTAGAGATTTCTGAGAAATTGCTTGCCGCCTGCAAAAAAAACGTGCAGCCTAATCCTTCTTAACTATGAACCCACATCCTCAAATGGGAGAACATAGCTAGGGGTCAGCTCTTGTTCCTAGTAAATTCACCAACTTGCGATTTTAAAATAAAACAATTAAATCGATTCCAATATCTATACATTTACATAAATAAGCAACAAAAACTAATTGTGCTTCCTAGCTTAACCTAATCCTTTTTCCTCTTCTGGCCCTTTTGGATCTTCTAAGAGAAACTTCACTTTTGCCATCATCCTCATCTGGCTCCATTGTTAAATCAATAACTTCAACATCTTCAGCGCGTTTTCTGCCTCTGCCTAAACCTAAAGGAATAGAAACCTCTTCAACTTCAGCTCCCCCGTCAGATTCGCAATCCACAACAGAAGTCATGCAAGTTTCACCACCACAGTCACCAGAACTACTAAGCACTTCATCTTTATTGATGTGGTGTCTATCTTCTTCCAGATCACGGAACCATCTCCGGGTGGCACTGGTAGCCTCTTTTGTTTTGTCATCTTTGTCAAACTGTCCTTGAAACCTGTCACCACTCAAACTTTTATAAAACTCTAAACTGGGCTTTTCAATATCAAGAAACTTGTGCCATGATTGCGAACGAAGGAAATGAAAACCAGACGAATCAGATAACGACTTAGCACCAGAATCGCCGTCATCGGATTGGCCTGTTGCAGCACTTTGGCCAAAACTCGTTTCTGTGGGCAATGCCAAATGATCTACATTGTTGTTGGCTTGACTGATCGCCATTCTGGAAAAAACAACAGCAGCTTGTCTGAGAAAACCCAGCGAGGGGTTTGTTTCTCCAGGCATGTACCTATGTATCCACCAAGTAAAAGCTCCTATTGTGGTGAGATTGGCACGCTTCTCAACGCTTTCTGGATAGTCGATAAAGAGCATCGAATAATAGAACCCAGCCAACTGCTCTCCGTCGATTTGAGCATCATCTTCTTCTTCTTCATCTATTAGTGAGTAGCCAAAAGAAGTGTCCTCTGTTCGATCTTCAGCAGTAGTGTGGGTGGGATTTTCATTCAATGGCGGCATGACTGGTTTTCCATTTTCGTCTTCAAACAAAGTGAAATATAAGTTCTTGAGCACAACAGCATAGTGGACAACGATTTTCGAGACTTCTTCGTTTAAAAAGGAAATTCCGCTTTTGTGTTTCTGGTTCTTGTTGTACGTTGTGGTGACAACTACCCGCTTCTTGTCGTCATGATAAAACACATTTCTCTGACTCCCGGAGAAGCTCAGCGAACTCAGCTCAGGGTACCGAAGATTCATACCAACAGTAATCCACACTAGCACCTGCAGTGTTTTCGACAGCTTGTTCAATATCCCTACTATCTGTAACTTCCTCTCCGCAATAACAGTCCTGGGAATACGCATCTGTAATCTCTTCATAACAGCAACGTCGAACTGCTCTAAAAAGGAAAACCCATCGACACGATCAGGTTTCCCACGTTTAGCCGCCATTAATTTTTTCCAAGTCATTTCTACAGAGTTGCCTTTCCTCTCATCAAAACCTGACAAATCTTCCAACAACCTGTGGTAGAAATTCGCCATCGTAACATAGGTTGATGTCAAATCAGAAGCCTTGATTAGCACATTTTTAATACTGCAACTTTTAGATTCTATGTGTGCTTCGCAGAAATGTCTGGCCTCTCGACCGTTATCTTGTAAAATGTGGCGGTAACAAACTTCAATGTGATTGATAATGGGTGGTCTTTTTCCAGAGTGTGAGTAGAGCATCGTTTCAAGTAGAAGGTCGCATCCTTCCCAAGTGTAAGCCATGGAATACTTAAATAACGTTCTCAGACCATCCAACAGCTTCAAAGCTTTGTAGGTACTGATAGTCCCCATTGTGCCATCGTTTCTCCTCTCAAAAAACGAAAAAGTAATTAGTTCACGAATCAGCTTTGCGGCACACTCTGTGTTCGAATAAAACGTTGAGAACATCTCGTTCAACTTCTCGGCTTTAGCCTGAAGCATCTCTGGATCACAAAAATCATCCAAAAGACAGCCAAGAGTAAAATATGGATACGCCTGCTTGAACTCCCCCAAAACTCGCTCAAAACACTTGAATCGACCCAAGTTCAGCAGCGTCACGTAGAAAGGTAGTAAGTACCTAGTATAATCTCTGAGTGTGGTATCTGAGAGACTTTTCACTACTATATCTCTGTTTGACGAAGCGAAAGAAGCAGCATTGGTCTGCACATGGTAATCTGTCTTCAAATTCTTGTTCAAGTGCATGAGTATCATCAATAGATCGTTCCAGATTGCATCTGAGTTCTGTAGCAACTCTGTCAACGTATCGACATCTTCTTGTCGCCATTTGTATTCATTTAAGTGCATGGACCTGTTGAAATATGAAAAATCTTCTTCCTTGAATGGAATTCGCAAACTCTCATCCATTGTATGAAGAGGAACATCATCCTCAGCCAAAGACGTTGGAACATATACACAGCACTTGTAGTTAGTTGGAAGATGAATGATATGGGCTGTTGCTTCAAAAGCATCATCGTTTACATCTTCAGGTATATTTTTGAAATATTTTTCACCTTGATTCTGTAACAATAACAATGTGTTAGTATAAAAAGACTTGATGAGACAGCCTGTTGAAAATAGTGGACATACCTCAGCCAGCTGAATCCAAACAGCAACAGTATCAACATACTGAAACAACTCTGATGATGTAAGAGGAAAGGCATTTCTGGAATCTAATCTAATATCATCAAAATTTTGAAACGGTTCTTGATAGTTTGATTCAATGTATCTCCAAAGCTTCTTGTGTCTTTCTTGAAAACTTGGTGAGTTAATATTGACAATCTTTCTTTCTTTTTTACTAACAAGGAATCCATCCTGGACAAACCAGTCTTCATTGAACTGGTCTTCAGTCAGTACCATGCTGGATTTATGTCGTTATTATCTTTATTTGAATCTTATTGGGAACTCACTGGCAGGTAGCTGTATCTACTGCATGTTTTCAGTCCACTCAATTTTCGTTAGTTCCTCAGATCTTTGAATTTTTCACTCCCTGCAAGAGATCCAGACTGGGAACTTGATAGCAAGTTGACTGTACACGCAATTGTTTCCCGGCGAACTGTAAACACTCAAACTTTAGACTGAATTAGGTAATCAGTCTCCGAGCCCCACGCACGTTCAGGGCTCAGGGGCTCCGGTCTTTGTGGATGTGGGAATCTGCTCTACCTGTGTCTTGATTAATAAAGTTAACGCTATAAACTACAAACACATTAATATCTCTTTTCTTGTACTTCGGATCTAAACCAAACCCTTATCAACATTCATAATTTAATAGGTCAGATCAAGCGGCCACCCAGTTACAGTTCAATGCCTGTCTTGGCTGTAGAGAAGCAACGCTTACTACAAGCTGGGGATCCCAAAAATCTGTAGGCAGACGGTTCTTAGGAGCGGATGAGTAACCTTCTCACTTTACATATCCACTCCTTCTATACCTACCACGTTAGTCTCCACATATGTGCCAACTTAATACGCTATTCAGTCTCTTCTAACTACATTAATAATAGCTTTTCACTCTAGGTTCATTAACCTCACTTCCTATACCTATTAATATACTGAATGAAAGTTTTAAGTCAAATTTTCTGATTATAACAATCAATCCAGTTAGTAACTGAATCATTTAAATAAATAATCGAAAAAAGTTTAATAAAACAATATACTAGCTTCACACCGACATCTAACTCCTCAGCCAAATCAATAACACCAATATATTCACCACCTTTCCTGCAAATGTTTAAAGCTAAACGCAAAAAGCTACCTATCACTTTTTCTTTGGTAACAACTTCATTTTTTCTGTAAGAATCACAATCCTCAACAATAGTCATACCACTGCCATCACCATAACAGCCACTAGAACTCGCAAACAATCCGTCCCCGTGAGAATCGAAGCCAGTTACAGTATAATCAAATTCACATATAGAATTGTCTGGCGTAACTGCGGATTCCATCCCCTCAACGTTAGTCATCTAACTGTCTTCATGACTGCCCCAATTTCATCTTCTCCATCACTATTAATCAAATAAAATGATAAGGCATAATCGGCTTCCCAAGTTTGCAACTACTAGGACTTGGTACTACAATGAAATTGTCGAGATTTATTGGCGAATTAATGGCATAAAACCCCACATTTGATTGGAAACGATTCGGTATTCTACAACATGAATAGATACACTTCAGAGAAATTACTAAGGTGGCTTTAGGATTTAAAAGTATAGTACAAACGAATCTAATCTAATGCCAGTCTCTAATCGGAAATAGTATGAACAGAGTAGTTCTCTAATAATTCAGCACCAGTGATTTCAGGCCCAATTTCTACTAAACCAGTTTCAGCAACATACTCTGCCCAATGAACTAGTAGTTCGTCCAACTTTTCCTTATTAGCAGTTGCTAGATCGTAAATCTCACCAGGATCAGTCTTAAGGTTGAACAATTGCCATCTACCAGGACCATAAGGTTTAGGAATATACAAAGCTTTGAAATCCCCTTTTCTGATGGCTTGTTGACCAAATAATTCCCAACCCGTGACGGTATCTTCAGAGTGAATTCTCTCTGCCTTGCCAGTTAAATAACCAACCCATGACTTGCCTTTTGGTTCGACAACCTTACGACCTTGGAATTCGGTACCAGGGTGTTTAACATCCGCAAGTTCAAGGACGGTTGGTAAGATATCCATAACTGTCGAGAATTGATCCTTAACCAAGCCTTTAGGATCTTGATCGTGGAAGATCTTTGGATAGCTGACAATCAATGGGGTTCTGATACCACCTTCTGATGCCCACATTTTATACATGTAAGAAGGTGCTGTGGCAGCCTGTGCCCACTGATCAGAGTACCAAACAAAAGAATCACCATTACCAACGTTTTCAAAGGAATTGTTATAATGCTTTCTAACTTGTTGATTGATATTCTCGATTCTCAAAGGCATTGATTCCATGAACATGCCTTCGGCACCGTTATCAGACATGAACAAAACAAAAGTATTCGCCAGTTCTCCAGTTTCTTCAAGCTTATCTAGAACACGGCCAATGTTAGAATCAAGAACTTCAACCATAGCAGCATATATTTCCATAATTCTGGATTCGAGCTTCTTCTCATCGTCAGTCAATTCAGCCCATGGTTTATCTCTATGGGTCTCAACTTGATGAGCTTCAACACCCTCGGGAACAATACCTAACTGAGTAGCTCTAGCTAGTCTCTCTTGACGTAAAACGGCAGGACCGTCATCGTAACGGCCTTTGTACTTGTCAATAATGTGTCTTGGGGCTTGGAAAGGCCAATGCGGAGCAGTGTAGGTTAAACAACCAAAGAATGGTCTTCCGTTTCTTTGATCACTAGTTAAAAATTCAAGACCTTTATCAGTGAAAAAATCTGAACTGTAGAAGTCATCAGGTAAATAAGTATCAGCATCTAAACTTCTATCGTCCTCAACATACAACGATTTCATAAATGAAATTGGAGTCTTGCCGTCACTGTCAGTAGGAAAGTACTTGAAATGGTTACCCGCACCAGGTAATAAAGTAAACGATTTTTCAAAACCTCTTTTGATTGGCCATGCATCAGGCTTTAAGCCTAAATGCCATTTTCCGGAAATAAATGTATAGTAATCACCACCGTCTTGTAAAATCTGGGGTAAAGTAGCCACTCTATCATTTAATACACCTTCATATCCAGGCTTATCACCAAACTTATCAGGGAATCTTGAGGAAAATTCAAACATTTGACCCAAGCCAGCAATATGATTGTCAGTTCCTGAGAACAGCATTGATCTGGTGGGTGAGCAGGCTGATGCAGTGTGGAATTGAGTGAACCTAACACCATTTGCGGCCAATTTCTTTAGATTTGGAGTGCTGATTTCACCACCAAACGCCTCTAAGTCAGTGAAGCCTAAGTCGTCAGCAACAATGATTAGAAAGTTTGGCTTACTTGCCGCTATTGCTTTGTTAGACATTGAATGTTCTTTCGTTAAACGACTGAATTGGTGTAAAAGGAATTTAGTTCGTGTACAACATGTTGAACCTAAATATCTATGGGTTCATAGGCACGGCAGGAAACAGGCATCATTATATATGTGTATAACTACAAATATATGGCAGCCACTGTAGAGTAAAACCGAACTGTGGACTAATGCTCGGGGTCTATGCTCGGGGTCTATGCTCAGGGTCTAAGCTTTGCCCTTAATGGTGGATAGACTTAATCATGATAAGTGCTTAATTTGAGTAATAGCTCTTTGTCTTATCCCCATAAGTCACATGACCAAAAGCGACGCCACATTATCGAAAAGACTGCCGCCACTTATAAGTCGATAGACGTCATGTTGCGTCGATTACGTGGCTATCCGGGTTGTGTCTTGTTTCCAGATCACACCTCCAAGAGAGTTTCCGTGTTGGGATTATTTAGAGCCTTATCCGATCTTTGGATCAGATCTAGTTCATCTGGGGAATAAATCATCTGTGAGAATAGAATTTAGGAGAAAGCCTCAACAATCGCTATTACAGTATTTTATAACAAAAACTTAATTGGATTTGTCACTCAGCATCAATCTACGTGTATCAACATGTCATCGAGGTCTTCATCACCCACAAAACGAAGCCTTTCAGTACTACAGGGTTTAATAATACCCGATAATAAGGTATACAACAAACTTCAAGAAGATGCATATAGGATGGCCAGTAGTAATGGATCAAGATCTGATACTAGAAGGTCGAGGAAAAGACAAACAGATGTCGTTGATTATAACCTGAGGAATATGCTAAGACAACAACAACAAAGAGGTCAACCACATCTAAAATCAGAATCAGGGCTAATTGCTACTCCAAATCAGAATAGAAATGGCTTAACTTCTGGTTTTCAGAAATCATCATTACCCTCTATCGGACGGAAGAGAGGAAGGCCAAGAATTCATGCTGGACAAAGTCTTTTACCTACTAATGGTACCAATGGCACCAATGGCATCATCACCAACTCTAGCAATACAACATCAAACTCAAATGAAAGACCAACTGGGCAGCAAAGATACATAGTAACAATCAAGTACAAAAACACTTCCATTAAGATTAAAAAGCCGACCGGAAAGCCAACTCCCTCTATCGAATCAAATACCTCTTCAAGAACCAATATTATCAGATTCAAGAATCCGATGCTCAATGAATCCCTAGAAGTTCCAGAAGATGAACTCGAATTGCCATATAGAGGCTTGTTTTCGTTTGAGGAATCAAACACCTACTATACAAGGCCTACATCAGATATTAAAACAAAATTCAATGCTCTATTAAAAGAAAGTGAGTCGTTGGAACTTCGAAATGGTGATTTATCATTAGTCAAAAAGTTAACTACTGAGGAAGAACAAGCTCAAAGAGATTACGAAATTCAAACTTTAACTGTTTCCAAACTAAGATGTATACATTTTAGAAACTATGAAATTGATACCTGGTATAAATCACCTTATCCTCAAGAGTACTCATCCAACTATGTTTTGCATCTTTGCGAATTTTGCTTGAAATATTTCTCGAGTTCTTTTACTTTAAAAAGGCATGAATTGAAATGCCAATATTTGAAGCATCCACCGGGAAATGAAATCTACAGAAATGGGCAACTTGCGATGTTTGAAATAGATGGAAGAAAAAATGTCATTTACTGCCAGAATCTATGCTTGTTCGCAAAATTGTTTCTTAACTCTAAAACCTTGTACTATGACGTTGAACCATTTATGTTTTATATTTTATGTGAACTGGATAGTGAAAATAACTATCACTTTGTTGGGTACTTCTCTAAAGAAAAATTAAATGGAACTAATTATAATTTGAGTTGTATTTTAACATTACCAATTTATCAAAGGAAAGGTTACGGCAATTTCTTGATTGATTTCAGTTATTTATTATCCAGGAGAGAATATAAACTAGGTACACCTGAAAAGCCGTTGAGTGACTTGGGGTTGTTGTCCTACAGAAACTATTGGAAAATTGCAGTCGCTAAAGCATTGAAAAAGTTGTCTATCGAATTCAAGAGTATGGAGGAATTGAATTCAAATGACCATTCAACCCAGCCTACGAAAAAACGACTGTCGATTGATGATATATCTAACCTAACAGGGATGATTCACAATGATGTTATTGTTGGGCTAGAACAATTGAATGCATTGGTGATCAATCAAAATCAAAACAAAATTTCTTATGGTATTGTTATTAATATTCCGTTGATTGATTCGATTCTAAAAAAATGGAAGGAGAAACAATATATTGACTTAGATTCTCGCAGGTTGATTTGGAAACCTGTAATTCTTGGCCCTTCTGGTGGTATCAACACTACGTCAACTATGGTTATTACCACTGATGTGGATAGGAATACTGGTTCCAATACCGGGGTTGCAGGTGAAGGTCACATGACTACAAGTGAATCCATCAATGGGCAAAAGTATGATGAGAAGGGAAACCAATTAATGTCCAACATTTCGTTAATTATCAATTTCTTAAGAGATGATTTGGAAGATAGTAGAGAGCTTGAAGATCAAATAATCGATAAGATCAAGACTGGTAAATCGTTTGATGAGGACGATAAAGACTTCGAAGATTTGTTTGAATTTAGCAATGCACAAATATGCTATCCCGGGATGAACTCAAAATCCAATCAAAGAAGAAATGGTTATGCAAGAATTTCACCACCTACTGTACCAACAAGACAGAAACAAAGCCCACTTCAAAAAAAGAGATCGAGTATGGATGATTTAAATTATCATGGAATATCTACAAAGAGAACTAGAATACATTCAGCTCCGTTTTTGGCAACTGTGACAAGATCTGGTCGGTTATCAAGAACGGCATCCAATATTATGAATGGTGACGATGGTGCTAAATATGGCTTCAAAACTAGCGATAGAGCTGATGAGCCGGTTTCTATTACATCAATGTCTTCTGAAGACGATGATGAGGTTCAAAAAGAAGGAGAAGAAGAAGAAGTGCTCGAGGATACCTCTTCCCCAAGTTCGACGGGATCGGCGGATGATGATGAATACTCAGATACTGGTGATGAAGAAGGGGCAGACGGTGAAGATGAAGATGAATATGTTGATTAGTGTATTTTATTTTGTATTATATATATCATTGTTGTTATTATTACTAGCTCGTTATTATTTAACAGATTGGAGTTAGAATTAGTCGGTAACTGTTTAGTACTGAAAGTAAGCAGTGGTCCTCACTAAAAGAATGTATGTGAATTATGTTGGGATACGGAATAGAGAAATCATGGCTGCTGTTTTCTCAAATCCTATTTGTGAGGCAAAAATGTCCCTTCCGGATTTCATCTGTATAATAACTTTATAATATTCAAGGTAAACTTAAATGAAAGTTGCATTTCTCAATAATTACCGATAAACGTGAATGTAATAGAAATCTTTAAAATGTATCCCAATTTACTGGTAGTCGACAAAGAATTTGTTGCTTTGCAACACTTCAAGACGTAAACAGTTTCACACAATATTTAGGGCACTGTTATTTCATTCATGCCCATCTTTAATTAGCTATATATGAATACCGAGGAGTCAATTACTTGTGTCAGATATCCGAGTTAGGAATATATCAAACAGATGGCTGTTACGTCTCAGTCAATGGTACAAGCACAGCCCTTTCATCCTCTTTTTCACCGGTGTATCCGACGACACCAAGACACGTTCGAAGAAAGCAAGGCATAACAGCTCGCCAGTAAGATGACTATAAGAGTAGGCTAAGATTGCTAGAGAATAACGTGCATACACCTATTGGAAAGTACTTGTGATTGTCGGTCTGCATACTTACTTGTAAGTATGAGTCAGATGGAATCATATCAGATAAGATAGCGTGAACGGCTTGAAAAATTTTAGAACGAAACTTGCCAAATTTTAACCCGACCTATTTGACCTCCAATGACTAATCTTGAGCAAGGATACTATATCTACTGATATATAAGCCGACGGATACTCCACCTGGTTTTTTTGTTTTGCTAATTAAGCCAATTCATACACATTAGAAATATATGTCCATATAATAATAACACTTACATACAACATGTTGAACTCACATGAAATACAACTATACAAGACAAAGATCTCCATCTTGACGATACCCAGGGATAACTTCTGGATATTCAAAAGTGGGATATTGCAAATCCTTTATAAATTAATAGATAATATGGAAGGCCTCTCCAGTGATGAGGATCAAGATGATAGCGAAAATGATGATTTTGAAAACGGTGGTGCATCCTCCCCTTATGAATCTGGTGATGAACAACGTTCTAATAGTTCAAGCTCAAACTCAAACAAGCTATCAAATTCCATTCATTCTTTGACGTTAAACAACAGCGTCATGTTGCAAAACGAAGAAAATGAAAAGAGAAAAGAATCGCACCAGAAGAGAGATGATGATAGTCAATACTCGAACAGTTCAGAGAATATTGAAGTTGAAGATGACGGATTGTTTTTCCATTTGGCTTTCACTCCAGAGGAAGTAACATTGATGTGCTCAACGAAATTAATAAAGAAGTTCTTGTCAAATGCATTAACGATAACCACCCAGATTCCAGAAATGAGCAGTTCACAGTTATTAGGTGGCGAATTTTTGGTTCTGCAAGTATTGAGTGATGGTTTAAATATTGGTAAGAAAATCTTGGAATTAACGCAACCATTGTCGTTAAACGATATTTCGATTTTCTTCATATCGAACTATTTCTCTGATGTGGTTTTAATTCCAGCAGATCAGAAGGAAAAAATATTGAAGATTCTTGAGGAAGAGCAAATTAAAGCGGATCAAAAAGTACATCAACAACAGCAGGTTCAAAATGGTTTCAATAGTGAAGAAAGAAACAGTGTTACAGCCAGCACTGCCGGCTTCCAATTAGAAAGAAGAACTTTTGATTTATTCAGTTCAAGTTCGATTAAACCACAACTGAACAAGAGTGTGAAACTATTGTTGACTGGCGCCAGGTCCGGAGATTCATCGGAAGTTTTAAGAAAGACTGCTGAATCACTATCTAAATACTGCACAGAACAGAACTGTTCCTCACCACTAACAGCGTCTGGAGCTACACGAAGTAAGAAAGCGGATTTCCCATCATACTTTGCCATAACTAGAACACCAACAGAAGAGATCGGTTTACTACTTCCATTAAACGACAAAGAATTCTTGAAAATGAACTATTCAAAAAGTAGTATATTGGGATCAATGCAAGATTATTATTATCCATTGTTTATTGACTTAAAAAAGTTACCAATTGATTCCAAAGGTATTGTTGCGGGAGTTGCCAGTAAGTTGCTGAGACTTGGGTTGACAGAGATGAGTTATTTAAGTTTTGGTAAGTCTGGAGTGGTTTTGATTCCTGATAATTTTGATGATGCTGCAGCTGATGGAATACTGGTTGATATGATGTAATTTGATATGTTTAGCTAATAAAGTGAGCAGGTAAATGAAAATGAACACAGTACTACTAGTAAGGATCTGATAACGGATCAGTCTCCTTAAAAAAGGGCCCTGTTGAGGACGTTTCCGAAAAGGGTAATGGTTTCCTGCTCATCGCGCTCATCGCCTCGAGACACTTTTAATCTTTTTCGTACATGATGTCGAGAACGATGACGGCAACAATGTAATAGACGATGATAAGCGGTTTTTTTCATCCCGCCCGGCATTAAATCATTGTACTTATCTTTCCCATCCCGTTTATCTCTTCTCCTTTCTCCTCTTCTCGTCCTCATCTCATTATATATAAAATGTATTGTCCATTCTTCTAAAAAGCCCTTGTATAGTTTTCCCCATATTTTTCATCCTCTTATTTCAACTCATCTCATCTACCTATCTACATATATAACAGCCGCTATTCTGTTCACCTCAGATCACTTCACATCCGAAAGATAAAATATTCTTAATACTAAATAATATACCATGCCAACGTCAATTTCAAGAACAGATAAATTACAAATGTCAAACATGCCTCCTGCGAGAGCTAGTCCTCAGTCTTGGGAAGAAGAAGATGATCAATTATTAACACATTTAAAAGAAGATCAAAAGCTGGGCTGGAGACAAATCGCATCCCATTTCGTAGGTAGAACTTCAAACGCCTGTCAATTTAGATGGAGAAGACTAAAATCTGGTCAATTGAAATGCCACGCTATACCACCTTCGATAACTTCCCCAAATCCTAGCAATTCTCGTATCAAGAAATCTGAAACAAGAAGTGCAAATACAAATCAACAACAATCATTGCCATCTTTCAGGAACGAAACAACGGCAGATCAACTAATCAAAGAACTAGATGCAAAGAAAAACTACCACTTGAAATCTTCCTACGATGAGGAGTCTTCAATGAGTTCAGCCACATCCCAAACCGAGTACGACGATGAAGAGTTAGCTACTTCACCAAATCAATACCACCAGCAGCAACACCCAAACACGAAAACCACTACTACTCCTACTTCCAAATGGACCGCAGAAGAAGACACTCTATTACTGAACAAATCAAAAATGAACCTTTCTTTCGACGAACTTTCAATTTTACTATCGATCAAAACAAACGCCGAAATTTATGATCGTATTCAATTCTTAGAATCCAAAAGAAGGTTAAGCATTCAATCACTGTTAAGTTCTGATAATGATTCTTATCTCCAATCGTCTTCTGAGTCATCTGTTCAAACTCCAATAGTTGCAACAGTGGCTCCTGAACGATCATATAGTGCTGCGACTGTTGCTATCAATAGCAATGACGCTGCTAAGGTTGAACATGTTGCTGTTGCTTCCAACGGAGAGAAGCTTTTATTCAAGAACATCGTTGCTGAAACTAAGGGTGGTTGTTATGCAGTGTCAGTGTAATAACAGACTAAAAACTACTAATAACTACTAATAACGCCTTAAATTTACTTTATTTATGTTTATGTATATCTGTTTGGCTGGTCCATTTTCTTCAGATAAGCTTTTTGACTATATATTCATACATATGTTTTCCCTGTTTAATCATTTATCTCATTTCATTTCAGTTGAATGTTATTACACGAACTCAAGCCGATCACCATCGAAAATACTGAGTCGATGCAAAATTCTGGTGTTCTCTCATGGATCTCCGCAATTTACTCTCGGCCGAGGAGGAAACATCCCTATGGGGAAACTCTGTACAGTCTAAGTACCAATATCTCCTTATAAATACGCAAACGAGGAGTACTGTCTTAAAGCTCATACAATTATATTTAGTAAAAACAAAAAAGGGATATATATATATATATAAGTCAGTCAGAGAAAGTAAAGTCTTTTTCATATAATCCTCAAGAGGGTAAATAGTCTAGTTATCATGAAGCACGTCGAACATGTGAAAAGATTGAGCAAAATATTTGAGATGAAACAGGACCAAGTAAGGCTTAAATAGATAGTAAAATAGCTGCACGATCTAATATATAATCATAGCCATGCTATATTGTCAAGCTACAAAAAGAAGGGGAGACGATCAATACAGATATAGGAATGAAAACAACCATTAAACCAGTAATAACGAAAATAATAATAATAAAATAAGCCCGAGATATAGGGAAAGGAGTGTGAAAAGATTGGCGAATGAAGGGAAGTGAAGAGGGAATAATACAAAGTAAGAGGTTAGATATTATTATAAGTTGTGTCAATGCTTTCAACATATCATAAAATAAAGAAACAATGAACAAGAGCTAACCAAATAAAAAGAAAAAACAAATCAACAAACACAACAAACAAAATAACTATAAAGAAGGAAGAAAAGCAAAAAGTGGCGTAATAATATTATTAGTAATAATGATATTTAGCGTAATGAAGAAAAGGTGACGTTGAGACATGAATTGGGCAACGATAATAAATAAATAAGTAGTAAAAAAACAGCCCGCATAAAAGCATATCAAAGAACAGGAGCAAAAAACATAGAGAAGACTCAGACGTGATAAAAAATTGAAATAACTCTATACTAACAACATAATAATATGAAGTTACCAAACGGGTAAATAATGAAATGATGAAATGATAATAATTATAGTAGGAATAACAGTAATAACAAAACAGAAGTAGTCATAAAATAAACGGCAGCTTGTGTTGGAAAATTATTTGATCTTAACATATGATTGAAGACAGGAACAAACAAAAAACCTAATTTCATAGATTGGATTATAGTAGTGCTAAGCAATAAAGTAGTGGAAGAGGATGTGAGTTGAATAAATGAAACACCAGCAACAAGGAATAAGACAAACATGAAATATGAATTAAAATCAAGCCAAAAAACCATGATTCGGAATTAGGAAATTGGAATAACAAACAATATACTAGCAAAAAATAAAACAGAAGAGAATTTTTTATAGTCATAACTTCAGAATTTTACTTATTATCTGAAACATCTTCAATTTGAGCTTCTTCTTCTTCTTCTTCTTCTTCTTCTTGTGGTATTTCTTCCATCTTAGCATCATCTTCATCTTCATCGGCAATTTGAATACTATCACCCATAACACCTAAGGATTCTAATATAGAGGCAGTAGATGAATCTAAATAGACAATATTGTTACTTGTGGAAATATTTGAAGCTGCCAATAGCTGTGGCATTGACAATTGTGCACTGGAAACCATGTCGGCATCAACTTCATTGTCGTCGTCACGGGCAGATCTAACAACCGCAGCACCGGAACGTAACGCGGCAGATCTACTTCCTCTACTTAGGTGATCGTCGTCATTTGAGTTGCTGAACTTGGAGTCGTTGGAAACTTTATATAGATCCATTGATAAATCGTCTGGTGAAGGATATTTGGAAACGTCTTCAACTTTATCAGCAATCTTTTCGTACCATTCTTCTAATGTTAAGCCGTCTAACAAGGCAACAATACAAACAGACATGTTATCACAGCCGATACCGGAACCACCAGAGGTTGGGGCAATACAAGTATCCATCATTGATTCACAAATCTCGGTTAGAGACTGCTTTTCTTTAATGCCTCTTCTGACAAAATCAACTACTTGTTGAGAAGTTAAACAATCCCAAATACCATCACAGGCCAAAACAACAAATTCGTCATCTTTGGTAACGTCATGTTCTATAATATCAGGGAAAGCGGTAACAGCTTGCTCTTCAGCAGGTAAGTGAGAAGCTTGTTTAAATTCGAAATCCCCAATACCTCTTGATAAAGCCAAGTTGCCATTCACTCTACCTAAATCAACGAAACCACCAGCAGAAACAATTCTTGCCTTTTCACCATCGTTAGTTGGTTTATGATCAAATGACAATGGTTTACAGTCACCGTTAATAGACATAATAGTTCTTGAATCACCAGCGTTACCGCAGACAATCTTCTTGCTTGTAATAATAACAGATGTGGCAGCGCAACCAGATGGATCTTTGTGCATGTCTTCATCAGCCAGGATTGCGACATCAGCAGCTAAGAAACCATCTTTCAAAGCTTGGGCATAGTTTTGAGATTTGTAGGCATCTGTGGAGGACATGATATCTGGTAAATGTTCACCAGTGAATAAAGCAACTTTTTCACCACCATGACCATCATAAACAGCGAAGAATGCAGCTTGCTCGGAGCTCGGAGTATCTTTGTTCAAGTTTAGAATGGTTGAGTGTGAATCCTCCATAGAGATTCTCCAACCTTGCATACACGATAAACCGTAGGCTAAAAACTTATCACCACCTTCTTCGCTAGTTTTTTCAGTAACTGGTTGTGACAATATTTGACCCATTATAATTTAAATTTGGAATGTAGATATATATATGTGAAAAATTAGATAGGTATGGGGAAAGTAAAGTAGGAAAGGGAAAGAATTAAATGTAGTGTGATGTATTTAGTCCTTTGGTGAATTCTTTTTTCGTGATTGGTAATAGTATTTGATTTATTAATTGATTTAATGATTGATCAGTTATGATAAATAGTAGCCTTGGATAAATGATTGGATTAGTAAACTTTGCAAATGACAAACAGTAATAAGTTGATGTACAGAAACAAGAAAAGAGATACGAAGAAAATCAATTAGTTTATTAATTGAATTGAATTGATCAGAATGGAGGGAAAGGTATACAGGGGAATGAATTGGATGTTGTAGATTGAACTATTGATAGAGATAACTTGGCAGAAATACTTAAATGGCTTGGAAAAGGACAAATAAAAGTGGAAGAAAGAATGTGCAAACAAAGGATTATTTAACGATAAGAGGTTTAACTGTGAGAAGATGAGACGAGACGAAGTAACATTAAACACCTACAAACAAAGTGAGAATTTGCTTGTTTTCTTCGGATTTTGGCAAAGGCGAAAATTTTGCAGGTCGGTCTCTTTTGCTAGGTGTGCAGAGGTTTTTCAGCTATCATTTGGGTATGCATCATTTTAGGTACACCTTATTGTGAACTTTTGGAGAAGGCACTACCTTCTGAATATATTATCTAAGCTACAGATATGCTTAGTTCACTGCAATATTATTATTACCAAATGCTGAAGTTTGTAGTAATGAAAAGAGGGAAATAAATTGTTTTGTTTAGCTATTTTAGTTATACTTAATTCTTATATATTTTTGATATAAGAATTATTAATTTAATTATATATATTACCTGTTATTAATATATATGCTATTTATTTTAATCAACTGATCAATTTAATTAAACGGGTTTATTTGTTTACATACTCCATTATGTCATCAGGTATTGAGAGACTTCAACAGGTTATGAGCTTGTTTCCTTCTCAAACTAAATTAAAAGATGAACAAAAGTTGAGTGGTTCACAAAACTTCAAGTCTTGGTTGACTTTTATCATGTWCAAAGTGCACTCTACTGGGCTTGGGCTTCCTGAATTTATGATTCATGGTACTGTTCCAGCTATTGAAGATGTTAACGAGGCTACTAGGTACAACCAGGTACTTGAAGACTTTGTAGAGACCATCATTTGGAATACTGTGTCACCGTTAATACTTAAAGATATCCATTGTTATGGTAGGGCGAAGTTTGATGTTTTAAGACGTAAGTATGGGACTCTTTCTAGAAGATCATCTTACAATCAAATTACAGATGTTCTCTTGAAAGCTACGTCGAAAACACTGTCCTTCACTGATCTGTTTCGATTAGTGAAAGATCTCTCTATCAATGTTTTTACGGATCTTACCACTGATCAGATTGCTTGTTATATTTTATTGCTTGGGCTTGGTAGTTCCCAGGCTGAGTCTATTATTTTAGATGGAGAAAGAGAATTAAGTTTAGATACTCTTGAAATTACGCTTAAAGATCTAAACTTGGCCACTTCATCAGAGACTGCTCTAGTTGTTTCTTCAGCTTCCTCGTCTGGCTCTTCTAAATTCAAGAAGAACAATAAGAAAAAGAGGCCTACTATCACTTGTTACCGTTGTCACCAGCGTGGTCATACTTCCAGAGTCTGTACAGCTCCTACTCCTATTGCTGATGCTGATGTATCTGAAAATGCTCAGTCATGGATGGCTAACGTTGCTTCCTCTTTTGKTAGCCTATCTGGAGTTGATAGAGATCATTATTGGCTTGATTCTGGTTCGTCTGCTCATATTTCGAATAATCGGGCTCATTTTGAGGATTTTTCTGTTACTACTGGTACTATTGGRGGTGTTGGTAATGAAACTCTAGCTGTGGAAGGAAAGGGAACCATCTCTTTTTCTCTTGGTGCTCAGAGCTATATTCTTAAAGATGTTCTCTATGTTCCTGCGACTAGAAAGAACCTTGTTTCCATTAAGACATGTGATAGGTATGGTGCTACGTTAATTTTTGGTGGCGGTAAGGTTGTTGACTCTACGACCAATCTTGTGATTGGTTATGGGTCTGAGGATTTGTATCTCTTTGCTCCTGTGGTTAAAATTCCGTTTGCTGCAACTGCTTTGACCACTCTGTCATTCCCTGATTATCATGCTCGTCTAGGTCACCCTCATCCTCAAGTTCTTCGTACTTTGGGATTTAGTTCATCTGTTCCAGCTACTTTATGTCCTGCTTGTGTTGCAGGGAAGTCTACCAAGACTATTCCCAAGGTTTCTACGTCGAGTTCCACTGCACCTCTCCAGCTTTTACATGCGGATGTGGCTGGACCTTTTCCTGTTCCAGGACTACATGATCAGAGATATTTTTTAACTATTGTKGATGACTTYACMAAGTGGACAGCTGCATTTCCCTTGGCGAGAAAGTCTGATGTGTCTGATTCTTTGAAACAGTTTATTCTTTCTGCTGAGAACCATTTTAGTTCTCGGGGTCTCAAAGTTGTTAGCATCCGTACTGATAATGGTGGTGAGTTTTGTTGCTCTACACTTGATACTTATTTCAAGAATAAAGGTATTTCCCATCAGTTGACGGTTCCCTACAATTCTTTCCAGAATGGTGTTGCTGAAAGAAAACATCGTACTATTGAGGATAAAGTTCGGACGTTATTAGCCTCATCTAATCTTTCGGAGAAATTTTGGGGTGAGGCTTTGGAGACTGCTGTATTTCTAATTAATCGGACTCCTTCCAGTCATTCTACTGTTTCCTCTTTTGAAAAATGGTATGGTTTCAAGCCTGATTATTCTGTTTGGCGGCCTTTTGGATGTCAAGTTTATGCTTTGATTGCTCCAGAAAAACGCTTGTCGAAATTTGCTCCGGCAACTCATCGAGGTATTTTTATGGGATATAGTCCTTTACATAAGGCATATAAAGTTTATCTCCCTTCTTTTCATCAGCTTTTTGTTTCCAACCAATGCCGTTTTGATGAAGGTATTTTTCCTACTGTTGAATCTTTCTCTGCTGCCAAAGATTCTATTTTTTMTGGTGCACACACTGGCRCGTTATTTTATGGATCAACTACTGCTGCTATTCCTGGCCCCACTGTGGTTGCTCCTAGTCCTGTACCTACTCCTGATGAGGGGGTGCAGTTATCCCCTGCTGGTTCACCAGTTATWTCTGCTTCTTTGCCTGCCTCTCCTGAATCTGAAGACCTTAATTATCATTCGTCTTCGGTTCCCTTACTTTTGCCAGCACCAGAYACCACTGAAGCTACTTCTCCTCATTATGYCTTACGATTTCCTCCTGTTGCACCTGTGTCGACTTCTGGYTCTTCTRCTTCTGCTGTTGTGTCCAAGCGACCAGTTTCTCCTTCTGTTGTGACTGAACCYGACTTGAAAAAGACTGCTCTTTATCCAATTGCTGCTTCAGAGACTAAAAGAGATGTTGTCAGTGCCAATCTTCCTTCCCTTTCTCATGAGCCTCTAAAAAAGGGTCGATTTGAAGCATCCAATTTTGTGCATACTGTGCTGCACTCTGAAATTTCTCTTATGTCTTCAGTTGTGCCCCAAAATGTATCACAAGCTCTGGAGTCCTCTGATGCTTCTCGTTGGAGATCTGCTCTTAGAAAAGAAATGGACGCCCATGCTAGTAATGGAACCTGGGAGTTGGTTGATCTTCCAGCTGGCCGTCGTGCTATTGGATGTCGYTGGGTATTTACCATYAAAGACTCCACGACTCCGCCGACGTATAAAGCCCGGCTTGTTGCTCAGGGTTTTCGTCAAGTCTTTGGTCTTGATTACTCTGAGACTTTTAGTCCAGTTATCCGATATGAAAGYATTCGGGTTTTATTTGCTGTCGCTGCTGAGTTTGACTTTCCCATCCATCAAATGGATGTCACTACTGCTTTTTTGAATGGAGACTTGGCTGAAGAAATTTATATGAATCAGCCGGATGGGTTTTGTGATAGATCTGCCCCTTCAAAGGTGTGTTGCCTAAGGAAGAGCCTATACGGTTTAAAACAGGCTCCTCTTTGTTGGAATGTTAAGATAAATTCAGTTTTGGAAGGGGCTGGCTTGTCTAGGGCTCCCAGTGAATTCGGTGTCTATTCTTTCGTTCGTGGATCTTCTCTGTTACTGCTTGCTCTATATGTTGATGATCTTCTTATTTTGTCCAATAATCGAGACCTTATTCAATCCACCAAAGCTCTTCTTTCTTCGAATTTTTCTATGAAAGATCTTGGTCCTGTCACTTCGTTTCTTGGAATGAATGTTAGTCAGGAGTCTGGTAGGGTGACTGTGTCGTTGTCAACTTATATGGCTAAGCTACTTGCTGAATTCCACATGACAGACTGCAATTCAGTTACKGTTCCTCTYAGTCCCAGTTTGGATCTGACTTCCTTTGACCCGGATGAAATTTTTTCAGACGCTTCCATGTATCGAAGCATGGTAGGGAAGTTGTTGTTTGCTTCAAACACGGTTCGCCCAGATTTGGCATACTCGGTGTCTGTCCTAAGTARATATTTGAAAGATCCGAAAGGAATTCATATGAAAGCTGCTAAGCAAGTATTGCGCTACATTAGGGGAACCTTAAATCATGGGCTACTATTYAAGAAGGTTGGGAGTTTTCAACTAGTTGGTTTTTCAGACTCAGATTGGGCAAGTGATTCCTCTGACAGAAGATCTACTGGTGGTTATATTTTCAAAATYTCAAATGGKCCTATTTCATGGAGGAGTAAGAAACAAACTACTGTTGCTTTATCCTCTACTGAAGCAGAGTATATGGCACTAGGTGATGCAGTAAAGGAATTTATTTGGTTAAGACAAYTATTATCTCAAATGTCAATTAAGTTGAATACTCTTCCTATTATTTACGAGGACAACAATAGCTGCATTCAATTRGCTGAACATCCAGCCTTTCATGGCAGATCCAAGCATATCGATATTCGTCATCATTTTGTCAGGACTCATCTCTTAAAGAAGGAATTTCAATTACTTCATATGGATACGAACAATATGGTGGCTGATATTTTTACCAAGCCATTAAGCAAAGTAAAGTTCAGCTACTTAAGAGATTTGCTAGGAGTTGTTCCTATCTAGACATTTAGTAATATGGTAGGGTATTGTGAACTTTTGGAGAAGGCACTACCTTCTGAATATATTATCTAAGCTACAGATATG